>JBBPNM010000254.1:0-12142 GCA_038090895.1 Boletus bicoloroides
AACCAAAGGAGAACTAGTTTAAAGAGAAAGGTACCTATCTAAGGCCTCTTTATATATCATACTCCTAATGTCTAGGGCTGGTTCATAGCAAAGGGTGAGATAAGCAAAGTGAAAGTGAAAGAACAGTGGTGAAGTAAGCAAGAACAAGTCATCAAGCAATGATATAGGATAGAGGAGTAATTGTGATAATGAAGGATAAGTAATTGTACAGTAGGATCAGACAATTAGTAAAAATGGATGTGTTATCAGTGAAAAGAAATAGTAGTCCAAGGAAAAAGGATAGTGCAGCTAAAGAATCATAACACTGTATATCTGTCACTACTTAATTGAAATATGGAATTATTCCCTTGATTATAATGGTCACTCTGGACTTGGAATAATGACTTGCACAGATTCTGACTGGGGTTTTGATCTGACCTCACACTATTCTCAAACTGGCTACTTCTTTAAGATTGTAGGCAGATTATTCTCATGGTCATTGCACACACAAAAATCCATTGCTCTGTCTAGTGCAGAAGCTGAATATATGGCACTCTCAGAGTGTAGCTGCCAAGCTATCTGGATCCAAACTCTGTTTTATGAACTTGGATACAAAAAACAACCTATCCCTATCTGCAGGGATAACCAGGAATCCATTTTTATAGCTTTAAATCCTGTTATGGAAAAGTACATCAAGCATATTGACATCCAATACCATTTTATCTGTAATGCAGTGCTAGATAATAAAGTGCAGCTATACTACATCAAAGGTAGTGAAAATCCTGCAGATATGTACACCAAGAACTTGGGACACATTAAGTTCTCCAAATTCTGAACAGAACTTGGACTTTATTTCCACTAGGCAGCTTTATGCACTAAATACTGCTTACATGCCTTACTAGGTACTTAACAAGGTGAGTGCTGAACTTGTGCTATCAAAGCAGCAGTTTCTGGTACCAATCCATTGGGATCTGATACAGTACCAACAGATCTATTTGTATCTGGCTTGGACCAAATTGACTGGACTACCAGACTCAGACCTGGATTGGGGTTAAGGGCCAATTGGATGATTGAGCCAGACTCTCATTGTACTATAGACACATGTACATTACAATATGGACATTTGTAGTCTATCCCTATACCCATGGTGCCATTAGGGCTTTGTCATATTGAGTACTAACATCTTGTATATAAGGCTGAATATTTTACCTAATAATAAAGAAGGATTCCAATATTCTCTTATTCTTAGGTGAGCTTTAAGTGGGATTCCTCTGTGTACCCTAGTGGCTGCTCCCCATTCAACAGGAAACAGTGTGCCCACATGGGCAGCACTATTTCTAAGGGAAAGAACTCCGGTGAGTTCACCAACAAGATCAGTACTGTGAAGCACAAGGGGAATGACCCCTCTTTCCAAAAGCAGCAGGACTTTGCAGCACCTTTTTGGCAGCAGCAAGGGGACAGTGCTTGTAACAACCCAACAACCAGTTCAAGAAGCACAGCCCTTTAAGCTAATTGCTGTTGAGAACCATGGTTTCTATTTCTGATATTCTATTCCTGACCATGATTCCAGACCCAGTCTAGAGCCTGGACTTATTATGCTATTCATATTACTCATGTTTATATACATGATAGTACTATAGATAGGAGATAGCTATAATTAGCTGATCTGACTCATAGTAACTCATTTTGAGTCACACAGGTGATAGCATATTTAGGACACTATATTTAGTCCCCTATAGATAACTAGCCTATGGCAGTTATAGCTCTTATCTTTTCATAGAGTTTGAGCTCCTCTTGAACCTTAGATGGTTCAATATATAAGAACAGTCCTACAGCCTGTCCTAATAACAGTTTCACATTCTCTGTTCTATCACTTGCTTGATACTTGAGTCCAATACTCAATCCATCCACTCCTAGCACTTGTTTCACAACTGCTACTCTTGATTATCAACCTACACTCTATAGTTTAGTGAGTCTCCCACCAGATTCTCATTATCTCTCTTGTCCCTGCACTATTGGGATCTTTGCATTTCAATAGGTTATAAGCCCTGCTTGACAAGTAGGATGTCATTTGATATCACAATGCCTTATTTTGTCATGTGCCAGGGTGTATGATTGATTCCTGGATTAATTCTTGTGCTGCACTTATGTGCACTTATGTTTTCCACTATCATTACTAGAAACATAGAGCCCATTGTGGACAATAATGAGCTTATAGAGTTCATCATTGATTCTGGAGAGCTGTCTATTTAGCACATTGCTGATACTATTCAACTTTTTTTTATTCATCAAGCTGGAACTAACCAGTACACTTTGCATGTGACACTCTCAGTTTACACATTGCAAATAGTTAGTCAACCACTTGAAGACCCAGGATCTTGTATTGTACCACCTGATGTTCCCTTTGAACTCTGATGTCCTATCTATAGACAGCCTCTTGAACTTGGCCAATACTACATCCATTACTGGAATATTACTATCCTATGCTGTAGTATTGAAGACCTTTTGAAGGACCACCTTCATATCATGATGCCAGTCCTCCACTTTCCAGTTCCCAAGAACCAATTTCCAATCAACAAGGACAACTTCATGTTCATCAAGGTCAACATAGAGGAGAGCTTAGAATATGTGGAGCTGCCAGACATGCTGCTCAATGAGGAGCTAGACCCACTAGCAATGATGAATCTATGCTTTGCAGCATTCAAGGATCCAGTACTAGTTCTGGATCTCCAAAGCCAATACTCATTTTGAGCATACAGACCCAAAGGCAATGATGATGGAGGACTAGAATTCGTTCAAGTCCCTCCAGTCTTCCAAGCCAGAGCACTTTGCCTGCTTAGCCTCCAAGAGGTAAGCACCATGAGCCACCTGATCACATCTTTCCAGATATAGCCATGCAAGACCAATACTTGATACAATGTCAACTCTGGCATTATCAATATGAAATGCTTGCAAAATCTTATGAAGGCACTGGATGGGCTTTTCCATCTGAGACTTATGACAACCACAAATTCATCTGCATTCATTACCAAGGCTTTGAAATCATTCATCATTCTCCTCATCTCACTCCTACTCTCTCTTACTACTGCACCAAATAGTCTTTGGAGCCTAACTGACTTCTGCATAATATTCGCAACTGCACTTCTTGGGAAATAAGGAAGGAACTGGATGCTCCCTATCAACATATTTGGAACAAGGCCTTCAACTCTTATTATCAAAAGCTTTCTTGTCATATTCTGACACCTGAATTCCACAGACAACGTCATATCCAATGACTCATCAGAAATGCCACAAGTCAAGAAGAACTTGATACCATATATCTTGCCCTTAAAGGTGGAAGGGATAACAAGAAGTGAGTTTGAAGAGCTGCTGTGGAAGGAGAAAAATGTAGAAGGCTTCTTGCATATTATTGATCTCCTTCATGCTATTAAAGTTCCATTTTGTTGACCTCTACCTATTCTTGATTGTGCTTATAATTCTTCTTTGGATAGTCCCTATGATTCCTTTCTTGGACTCAATATGAGATCTTCTTGTTTATATCTTCCCTACTTTTCACACAACAATTTGGACATAGTTGTACATGAAGGTCTTATTGTGAATCAAAGCATTATTTGTGAGTTTGTGCTTTGACCAGTTTGAAGTACATGCCTTCTTGCCAATGCTCAATGAGCTTTGAGACATAACACAATGTCCAATATCTGGAGAGGTATCCAAGAAGATTCATACTGAGTACTGGAAACAAAAGGATCTAGGGAAACACAAGAAGAAAGCCAAGAACTTATGGCCAGGAGTGATTTCTAGGACTACTAGGACATCAGGGAAATCAGGGACACCAGGACAAACTTCTTTTTCTCTTATTGATTATCTTTATCAATCATTTGTTGTTGACAATATTTTTTCAGATCTCCTCTAACCTCCTATAAACAATGGCCACTCTTCCCACTTCCACCAAACTCAAGATCAACTCCACCATCATGCAACACATCCCTGTCCTCAAAGAACAATCTAACTATTCCATTTGGAATACTCATGTTCAATCTGCACTCCAAGCCAACTTGGTATTTGAATTCATTGACAGCAGCCTTCTCTATACTGCAATGACTGGCACAGCTGACCAGCAGAAATGGAAGATGCTAGACTGTCATGTACTTGGCTTCATTGCTAGTACAATCAGCAACTCTTTTACCATCCATGTCAACTATGACTGGGAAGACTAGGCTACCTGCCCCTCTGTGTCTAAAGCACTTTGGGAGAAACTCAAATTCCTTTTTGGAACTACCAGGTTAGCTGGACAATTTAATTTGTTCCACAAGGCTTTGTGCACATGAATCCATCCTCATTCCACTAATAAGGATATCAGCAATGTCATACAGCTCTTTGAGCAAATGACACAGGCTGATTTAAATCTTCCACAATCATTCAGAGCAATGATTATCCTCACTCTTCTACCAGACAGCTTCTTCACTTTATCTTTCACCATCACACAAATAGTAGAAGAAACCAACTTCACAGTTGATATCATTACAAGCTATGTATTATGTGAAATCAACCTTTGTTCCTCACACAAACCACTATCCTCTTGAATCACCAATGTTGAATTCGAAGAATCTTCAGCTTCTGTGAATAGGACTAATGTCATCTGATGCAGTCCTCCTACTAACAACCAGTGGAGGAATCAGAACAACTCTCATCAGAGATCATCAGAACAGCAGAACTTCAACTCTGCTCATCAATCTTCTGGGAATTCATACCAGAAGAAATATGGTCCTGCCAAGTCTAACCAACCTGGCAAAAAGCAGAAGAAGGATTGGTTTGAGCAATGCCAGAACAGCAAAGGAAAGAAGAAGGCTCAAGCACATGAAGTTACTTTCACTAATGTGGTCATTGGAGAAGAAGGAACCATTGATCCCTCTGAATGATTCACAGATCATATTGAAGATGTAGACATGAAGGACAATTCCTCCACTGTTGCTTACACAGGATGGGATGAAGATACTGGAATGAAGATTGCTGGACCATCATCCATGCCCTTTTAGCCCTTCTCTTCAAGGGAATGCCCCTTTTGAGGAGACTATCATTGGGCAGAAGAAGAAGAAGAAACAGAAGATTTCTTTTTCACTTGGTGGTATGATTTCAGATAAGGGACATTTTGGAAATTTAGAGCAGTTTGACAATGTTGACAAGAACCTTCCTGCTTCACCATTAGAAGTAGCCATGGTAGCATCACAAGAACATGTACACCATCTGCCAGGCTATGACCTGCAGAGACTTGACAATGCACCTGCTTACTGGTATTACAGTGCTTTTGCACTAGGAGGGGATTTTGAACCAACCTTCACCAAGAACCACTGGATGATTGACAGTGGTTGTACAGATCATCTCACACCTTTCTTGGATGATTTTGCCCATTTAAGCAAGGAAGTATGCTATACTTCTGTTGCTAATAGAGAAAGGGTTCACATGTATGGACCTGGCAAGGTTATTGTTCAACAATGATCATAGGGACAGTGTTTTCAACCTGTTACCTTAAAAGAAGTTTGGTATGCACCATAGGCAGCTCACAGACTTTTGTCTGTTCCCACACTAACCACTCAAGGTTACCACTATGGTATTACTCATAAGGAATTCAGGATTTGGAATGCAAGTGGAGACTTGGTGATACAGGCAACTGCTTTATCTCCAAGTAACACCTTCATTGGTTTCAGTCTAATCAGATTACTCCAATGGATGGTATTATCTCCTCTCTTGTACATGATGATCCTTATCATCTATGGCATCATCATTTTGGATATCTGTCCAGGAATGCACTACATCAAGCTGTATCAAAAGTTTCAGGTATGCCCACTGTCATTGTGCTGCCTTCCCTTGCTCCTTGCAAAGGATGTGCTTTGGAAAAGATGTATGATCACCTCTATGCTCCTTTGGATAAACAGGCTACCAGACCACTAGCCTTGATCCACACTGATGTGGTTGGACCTATGCCTGTCAAACCTTGTTCATGGTCCTACTACATCCTCATTTTCATTGATCATTTCTTTGGCTATGCCCTGGTTGCATTTATTCACACCAAGGATGCAGTTCCACAGCATTTCCACAGCATGATTTCCTAGGCTAAGACTTTTACTGGTCACTCACTCACCTCTGTTTGTTCTGATCGAGAAGGGGAATTTTTGGATTGAGACCTACAATTGTTCTTCTTGTCCAGAGGTATCACTCATCAGACCTCTATTCCCCATACTCCTCAACAGAATGGTTGTGCAGAGAGATTCAATCATACCCTTCTTGAGAAAGCAGAAGTCATGTGACAACATGCCTGTTTGCCAAAGTCTTTCTGGCAAGATGCTGTCAAGACTTCACTGCATGTTTATAATGGCCAATCAATGCATCATCATAATTGAAAAACACCCATTGAGATATTCAATGGAGATAAACCTGATGTTTCCTACTTCAGAGTATTTGGAACTCATGCTTATGTCTTTATCCCACAAGAGCAGCAACACAACAAGTTGTCTCCTAAAGCAGAGGAGATGATCTTTATTGGGTATAAACTAAACACCAAGGGCTATCACTTCTGGTCACAACAATGCAGACAAGTTTTCATTTCTACTAATGCTGTATTTGATGAGACTGTCTTCCCATATTGTTTCAAAGGTCAAGAAGATGGACCTGCCACTATTCCACTTCAAGAAGAACTACTGATAACATTTGATGACCAGCAAGAACCTGAATCTCATACACAGGATCTAGAACCTAGTCAAGGTATCTATATTCAGTTATCAATAGGTTTTGGTCAAGACCCCAATCAACCGGATCTGTCTGATGACAGGCATACATTAGAACAAGCCTTACCAGAACCATGGAATCCAGGGGATCTTAGATCTCCATCTCCACTACATTTGGATGCTATACCACCACCATTCTATCATTCTTCTCCTATGTGACCTTCTATCAAAAGAGGTAAACCAGACATTGGATTTCAGAGCAGTATTGAAGATTGGCGTTAGCATAAACATTATGAAGTCACTGACTTATCTGATCTTCACCTGAAGATACTCCAGATCAAGGTTTTCAAGTACCTGCTGCTGTTCAACCTGATTGAATGCCACCTAGACAACAGTCTGCAGAAACTCTAACAGAATTCCACTTTTGTCCACATCATGACCACCCACTATGAGATGCACAAAGTACATTCCATCCTCCTGTTGAACAAAGGAGATCCACTCAAATTGCACAACCTAGAATATTGCCAGATAACGCATACGGTGATCTACCACCTGTGCAAATTGAGAGAAACCTTCAACAAGGAATGGATCCAATTCAGGAGAAGTCATCCTCTATGCAAGCTGAACCTTCATAATCAGCACAAGTACCTACCAATGAGGAAGAAGATCTAGGACAAATGTACAACTCACAGTGGATCAGACACCACTTTACTATGGCAGTGAAATCAGCTCCTGTTCCAGTTCCTAAGCAATATTGTGATATCCTCAAAATGGATAAAAAGAAATAAGAACAATGAAACAGTGCCATAAAGGAAGAAATGAAGTCCCTTCATGAGAGAAAGGTCTGGGACTTGGTAGACCTACCTAAGGGTTGTCAACCCATCAAAGGGAGATGGGTATATGCTGTCAAATCCAACAGATGCAAGAAAGCTTGTTTTGTTGCTAAAGGATTCACTCAAGTCTTCAGAATAGACTATAAAAACACTTTCTCACCAGTTGCAAGATTTGAAACCTTGTAACTACTCCACTCACTAGCAGTGCTTCATGATTGGGAATTTGAAGCACTTGATGTCAAGACTGCATTTTTGTTTGGAGAATTGGATGAAGAAATTTACATGGAACAATCAGAAGGTTGTATAGTCAAGGGCCAGGAGAGAAAGGTCTGTTAACTGAGGAAGGCCATCTATGGTCTAAAGCAAGCTGCACTACAATGGAATAAGCAGCTGCACAAAATTCTCCTAGAAATGGAATTTACCTGCTGCACTGCAGATCCAAGAACTTATTGTAAAATCACTGGTGATATGATCATTATTCTCCTCATTTGTATTGATGATGCACTTTTTATGGATAGCAACAAAGCACAACTCCTCAATCACAAGAAAAAGTTCATAAAGTGATGGGAATCTCATGATCTTGGTGAAGTCAAAGAATATCTAGGGATGAGGATCACAAGAAATTGCAAAGCTCATATGATTACTTTTGACCAAATCCACTATGCAGAAAAAGTTGCTAAATTCTTTGGTCAAGAGAATTGTAAGGAAGTCTCTACTCTATTACCTACTGGATATAGTCTAAGACCAAATGAAGGCAATACCAATCCAACTCTTCGAAGTTGCTATCAATTGATTATTGGATCATTGTTATATATCATGCTGAAAACGAGACCAGATATCATCTACTCAGTGATCAAGATGTCACAGTTCTCTGCTAATCCATCAGAGGAGCACCTGCAGAGAGCACTCTACATAGTGTGCTATCTATCATCTACCATGGATCTCTGCATATGGTATTCTGCATCAGGAAATCAGAATGGGCTTATTGCTTACTCTGACACTGATTGGGCTGGTGATCATGAAACATCTCATTCCACCACTGGCTACGTCATCTTCTTGGCTAACAGCATTGTTTCCTAGCTATCTAGGCAATAGAAGAGAGTTAGACTTTCTTCCACAAAAGCAGAGTATTGTGGTATGACTGAGACTGCAAAGCAGTTATAGTGGATCTGCAATGTCTATAAAGAATTGGAATTCAAACTTGATCCTCTACCATTATGTGTCAATAACCAAGGTGCAATATTCCTTGCTTCAAATCCAGCTCAAGAAGGGTGTATCAAACATGCTCATATACCTAATCACTATATTAGTGAAGCATTAGAGTTTGGAGAAGTCAAACTTTACTATGTCCCAATTGATCAGCAATATGCTGACATCTTCACAAAGAATCTTGCCAAGCTGAAATTTGAAACTGGAAGAAAGGCACTTTGTCTCATCAAGCATTCATAATATGAACAGCAAGGAGGAATGTTGAGAATCATGGTTTCTATTTCTGATATTCTATTCCTGACCATGATTCCAGACCCAGTCTAGAGCCTGGACTTATTATGCTATTCATATTACTCATGTTTATATACATGATAGTACTATAGATAGGAGATAGCTATAATTAGCTGATCTGACTCATAGTAACTCATTTTGAGTCACAAAAGTGATAGCATATTTAGGACACTATATTTAGTCCCCTATAGATAACTAGCCTATGGCAGTTATAGCTCTTATCTTTTCATAGAGTTTGAGCTCCTCTTGAACCTTAGATGGTTCAGTATATAAGAATAGTCCTACAGCCTGTCCTAATAACAGTTTCACATTCTCTGTTCTATTACTTGTTTGATACTTGAGTCCAATACTCAATCCATCCACTCCTAGCACTTGTTTCACAACTGCTACTCTTGATTATCAACCTACACTCTATAGTTTAGTGAGTCTCCCACCAGACTCTTATTATCCCTGTTGCCCCTGCACTATTGGGATCTTTGTATCTTAATAATTGCCAAGCCATATGTGAGAGAAAGAGTGAGGAATAAGGAGGATCAGTTCTATCTTGCTTATCACTTCTTTCTAAGGGAATAAACAAGAGAACTTGAATGGAGTTCCTTGGTGACCTTAATAGGCTTTAAGTACTAAACTAAAGATTACATGTGTATACTACTGATCTACAATAGTATGGTTGCATATGGTTAAAGTAAAGAAGGATCATAAAAATGGATATGAAAGAGGTGCTGCCTATGTGCAGCATCACAATGGAAGTGGTACAGCCCTGATCATATGGATAGGAGGTGGGAAATAGGGGAAGATGAAATGAAAGCATAGCTACTGGCAGAGATGAAGAAATTGTGGAGAGATTGCCAATAGGGGAAGATCCAGGGATTACTCATAGATCACATAAGGTAAAAGGGGACAAACATGGGGTTAGTCACCTCTACATGCCTGTTAGAGGAAGTCATATGAAAGAAAGGGATAACTCCATAAGAAAAGATTAAAAATAAAGCATATGATAAGATAAATGTATTGTTGAAAGACTCCAGACTTGAGGGTACCTCCTTTTACTTTGTCCATACCACTGCTGTTTCCACCATTGTGGACCCACATGTTACTGCTCACCAATCAGCATAACTATATCAAGGGACCAGCAGTTCACCTGTGTTTACTCAAACATAGAAATCTTTTGATTTTGCCCATTATTTGAGAATTGAATCATTGACAGAACATATACAGTCAGTGCTTTACTAATGTGTTCTTTAATGGAATAATACCCCTGAGGGAGAGGTATAGGAGTGGAGTTTGTGTTTTGCAATCCAAAGCACTCAATGATCTTATCCAGATAGGCATATTGATTCATGTAGATCTTGTGGCCATGTCTTTTGATACACATGTGTAGGAACTCAATGGCTTCACTGAGATCTTAACACTCCCATTTCCTCATGAAATATCCCTTGATTTTGTCAATAATGACCTTAAAAGGACCACAAAAGGCAGAATCATCTACATAGACAGTTTGATGTCAAATACCCAACAATTCTTGATGACTTTACAATCTTTAGGATGATCAACTAATTTGAATACTTCACACTTGTCTAGCATCTTGAGCTGCTCACAACATGCAGCTTTCCACTTGGTGGTCTTATCCACAGGGAGTTTGTGTATATCCCTATATGTCCATTCATATATTGGCTTTTTAGATGGATCCATGATTGTATTATCTAGCTGGATCACCTTTGACAGAAGGTAGATATTCAGCACACCTCCTCCTTTTTTGGTGATGTGCTCTATTTCATCCTTAGAGAGGTCAGTGGCAGTGATGTCAGGTACTGAGATATCAGGGGCATAGCATTAGGGAAAGATCCTGGAATCCTACTTTTGAAAAGTGTGGAAGCTTCATCTCTCTCAATATCCTTAAGCTGATCAACTGGATGACAATCATCACCATATACATTACCAGGTCAATGAGGCACACACAGTGTTGGTGCCTGGAGTGGCAAACAGGTGCTAGTGGTACAACAGGGATCCCAACAGGTGGGAAGTGCTTAGGAGCAGCCTTGTATGGCCTTTTGGGGGATGAGGGGGGACAAGCAGCACATTCAGGCATGTGTAGACAAGGTGGTTGAGGTAAAAGAGAAGGTGGTGCAGCAGCAGGTGGTAGTTTCAAAGTATAAGAATACCTCAAAGCAAAGGGACAGAAGAATAAGAGCTCAGGTGGGAATACTCACCTGGTGAAGGTAAATAATGGTTATCACCAAGAGTGGGGCTCTGAGAGATCTCAGGTAGATGAAACAAATCAGAAGATAACTCATTAGATTAACAGGAAGGGCAAAAAGGCCCTCCTTATATACTGATCAAGAGATCAGTTAGAGAAGAGCTCAAACTCTATGAAGAGATAAGAGCAAGTGATGCTATAGACTAGACTGTACAATATTCTAGAAGAATCTATAGTATCTAAAGATAAGATCCAATAACATTAAGTACTCTATATGACATGCTATGGTGCAATAATTACATCATCATGAGCAACATGGATAGTGTAATCTAATCATGTGAGATATCACATGATCATTCAGCAGTGACTGTGATGTGTCAGTTATACTGTCTGTCATGACTAAAGAATGTCTATTACAGCTAAAGCATGTCAGTCACACATTAGGGTCTTATCCTAATGTCAGTATTACTAGGTCAATGTCTACTAAGCAAAGCCTAATGAATTAGTATAGTCAAGTGACATTCTCAACACTCCTCCTCACCGTTCATGTTGGGAACAGTATAAGGGTAAGGATTTTTCTTCCTTCTTGGAATTTGATCTTCCTAAGATTCTTGGTGGAGATATCTGTGAATTGTGTGTTAGTGGTAACATAGAAAAGTTCTACTTCACCATCTTCCACTGCTTTGTGAATATAATACTGAGAGATATAAACATGTTTTGTACAACCTTCTTGTGCTGGATTGGAGGCAAGGAACATCACTCCTTGATTATCCACATATATAGGCATACATCCTAGTGGAATGTGAATTTCTCCAAAGAGATTTCAAATCCACTGTATTTGTTTGGTACATTCTGTCATTCCACAATACTCAGCTTCTGTGGATGAAAGTCTAACACATTTCTGTCATCTG
>JBBPNM010000255.1:0-12128 GCA_038090895.1 Boletus bicoloroides
CATCGATCGCATACCGTTGTATCATCTGTGATCTTGAGGACAAGTTTCCCCTCCGACGACTTCCATTTTACAGAATATCGTGTCTGGGTGACATGGTGTAGTTGAGCAGAGGACTCTCAACAAAGAAACTGACCTTGTTCGGCGACTTGACATACAAATTTTCTGCAGCCTCTTGGTATTCCTGCCAGGATGCGATGTATACCATGGCATCCTCTCGGTCACGTCGCGTGACATCCAGTCACATAAAGTGACCATATCACGTGCCACGGCTAGTCGATCCGAACCGAGTCGGCGAGGAGTCAAGACACATCTCCGTTCAAGCTCCGTAAAGTAGTACCAGACAATCGTTGGGCCGAGCAAGATTTTTCATCCTGCTCCCACTTGCACTTTTGATCCTTCATCGTAGTTTTAGACATGACTACCCAACAACCTAAACGTGAGCATTCCCTTAACGAGAATCATCAACTGGAACGTTTTACTATAATTAAATAGCACTTCCCTTCGCTGCCAATTTCGCCGCTGGCGCAATTGCTGGTGTGTCCGAGATTCTGACTTTTTACCCACTTGGTGAGTGCCATCCGAATCTTGTTCTTACCTGGCATCATTGGCTCTGCTAGATGTTGTACGCTCTTGTCTCTTTCTCTATGTATCCAAATTTCGACACGATTTCAGGTCAAGACCCGTATGCAGCTAGAGACCGGGAAAGCCAAGCATGGCATGATCGGCACTCTCACTTCGATCATCCGCGAGGAAGGGTAAGCTTCACATGAATTTACCTTGGACCAAGACTAAATAGCATGTTTAGTATTGGCAGGTTGTACAGAGGTACGATAGTATTGTGATCTCCGTCCCAAGCCTTCTGAATTGTTGTCAGGTTTGGTTCCGCCCCTACTTTTGGAGGCGCCGAAGCGTGCGGTCAAGTTGTAAGTAATATTCCCTCATTCAGAGCGCGTTCCTCAATCTCGCCAATACCTCCTCTTGCTTAGCGCCGCCAATGACTTTTGGGGGAAAACATTCCTGGGGATGTCTGGTGAAAGTAAAATGACACAACAGCTCTCTATTCTCACCGGGTGCAGCGCTGGCGCTACCGAGTCCTTTGTTGTCGTTCCATTCGAGCTTGTCAAAATCAAGTAACCTTGCTGGTGTCTTCCTTTTCTTGATGACCTATACTCACCACTCATTGCAGGTTGCAAGATAAAACAAGCACTTTCGCGGGCCCAATAGATGTTGTTAAACAGATTGTTAGAAAGGAAGGCCTTCTTGGGCTCTATGCTGGAATGGAGGCAACATTCTGGAGGTGGGAGGTCTGCCCGCCTCATGATGTGCAATATTGAGGTGCTCTCTTGATAGACATTTTTGGTGGAACGGTGGATACTTTGGGTGTATCTACCAAGTGCGTAGCCTGATGCCCAAGGCAGAGGTGAGATCCATCCCCTTTATCTATGAATGTTCGATGGAAAGACAGTACTAGACTTCGCAAGGCCAACTTTTCAACAATTTTGTCTCTGGATCTGTAGGCGGTTTCGTTGGCACAGCCATCAATACCCCATTTGATGTACGTTTGCGTGCACATGCCGGTTCACCAAGAAGTTGAGTTGTTCGTTTCGTAGGTGGTCAAGTCACGCATCCAAGGAGCCACTAAGGCCCCGGGAGTAGTACCGAAATACAATTGGACATACCCTGCGTATGTTCGTTTTTCCTCGTTTTGAAAATATGTGTTTAACTACCGTGTCCAGACTCCTCACTATCATGCGAGAAGAAGGACCGATGGCCCTTTACAAGGGCTTTGCACCGAAGGTGCTTCGACTTGCCCCAGGTGGTGGCATTTTGCTTTTAGTTGTCGAGTTCACTCTCGGTGTCTTCAGAAAGGGTACGTCTGATTGTTGCCATACATACGCAGTCGCTGATATCCCTATGCAGCTTTGGGTCCACCATACATATAAAATGTCCACTTGTATATCTGAAACATGCCACTCAATGCAAATACCTTTAGGTCACTGTGATATTAATCCAATAAGCAAAGTCATCAGGGCGAGGTAAGCTCGGAGAGGTCGTGATGCTGATTGCACAGCCACAATACTGAAAATATAAAATGCTGACGCCACACAGGGGCTTTTCTTTGTCCATCGCAATGTCGACCGCCAGCCGTCTTCCATTCGTGCCCGCTGCACGGGGCGACAAACGTTCTCCTTGTCCCGCCCTCAATGCATTGGCTAACCACGGCTACCTGTAAGTACCACGACTACCATTTTATTGGAGCACAACTCAGAGCCCCACAGTCCTCACGACGGGAGAAACATCGGCTTCTGGCAACTCATACAGGCCGTCCGCTCAGTTTACAACTTGTCGTTCCCTCTCGCAGCCCTGCTAGCACTGGTCGGTATCTTCCTCTGTGGCCACGCGCTGCGCCTCGACCTCGACAAGCTTGCGCTGCACAATCGGATTGAACACGACGCATCCCTCGTTCACGGGGACGCCACGGCTGGCCACGCCGAAGCCCCTATCCCAGTTGACCCGGAACTTCTCGAGTCCTTTTTATCGCACGCGAACGAGAACGAGGGATTGAACCTCGACGCATTTGCACGGTTGCGGGTGGACAGAGAAGCGAGGCTGACATCACCGTTGGACCACCTACACTCCGAGATTGGCACGGGCGAGGCTGCGCTGTGCTGGTTGCTTCTCAAAAAGGAGAATGGCCAAGTACCGCTGTCGACGCTCGAACAATGGTACGGCGAAGAGCGTATACCGGATGGTTGGGTTCCACCTTCAGAAGGTGTTGGGCTGTTTGGCGCTCGCCAAACGGCTTGTGAAGTGGCGAGTAAGATGGAACAGATCAGGGGTCGGTAATAAGGAGTCTGGAGGCGTCGCCGCTTTCTGCAGTGCTTGCGGAACGAAAGCTCGTTTTATTGTAGTCCTGTACATACGTCGTCACACTCTACTATTATTATCAGCTGCCTCTCATTTTTAAGCTTGTGGTCGCGCAGTGTGCGTAGCCATCCTGCGCATTAATGCGGCGCAGCGCCCTGTAGAACTTTGCTATGCTTCCACAAATAGTGAAGGCTGTTCACCGTGATGTTCATAAGCAGGTGTCAGCTTGGCCCCTAAGACATTGTTCACCGACACGGCTAATATAGCACATCATGGTGAGCTCGACATCGTCCATCATTTCCACTTGTCAAAATGACGCTACGACTACGCAGGCATCCGGCGTCGAACCTACAGATGCATGCATCACGACTTACCAGGAGCTCAAGCTGGGCAGGAAATTCAAATACATCCTCTTCGCCCTCAACGAGGCCAAGACCGACATCATTGTCGACAAGACCTCGAACGCGACCACCCATGAAGAATTTGTAAACGATCTGCCAAACGACCAATGTCGCTGGGTAGTCTACGATTTCGAGTTCGGATTAAAGGAAGGCGAGGGGAAGAGGAACAAGATTTGCTTCCTGTCGTGGTGCGTGACTGCACAGGTTTTAATGCTCAAGAACGTGTTAATTGGCGTGGCCAGGTCTCCCGAAGAGGCCACAGTCAAAGACAAGATGTTGTTCGCCTCCTCCAGAGAGGCACTCAGGCAGAAGCTCGTTGGCATTGCCTTCGAAGTTCAAGGTACAGATCCTTCAGAGATCAGTTACAGTGCTGGTTCGTCCTATCACCAGGAGATGATGGCTATATCCTGATTCCTTGTCCGAAACCACAGTGCTGGACAAGGCTCTTCGAACGTCCACGCATTGATTTCCCATGCTTGTCTCCCCTATAGTGTACGAGTCTTAATCGGCACGATCGTTAGTAATTTGACTTGTACGAGTACGGACTTGCCATTGTGAGATCAGAACGAGCGTTTTCCGATGTCAAAAGTCTGGTTTGGATAGTAGGCGACCATGCGGATGTTTGTTTCTTTTCTGTTCAAATAAAAAAATCTAACACATTCGTTCACATGCCATCGGAGGGATTATTTGCGGTGAAACGTTAGCAGATCGTCAGCGTGATCAGTAACACATCACCTGTCGCTCAAAGAAGTACGATTTCAATATTGTGTACCGGTCCCGTCCGCTTTTCTGATATCGTCCATATTACCGACGATCGTGGGTCTATATTACCTTCTTTCTATCTATGGACTCGGCGGGGATCAACATGTCTCCCATAAGATACTCGCCTGATGCGCAAATGCCAGCAGACCACACCAACAAAAGAGAAGTGATGCAGAAGAAGCTGATGGATTGTCCTATCTCCAGCCAGGAACCTGTTGCGAACATCAGGCAACGAAAGGGGGAGTAGACCTGGTGTTTCTCACCGGTATCAGTCACGTTCAAAAAGAATGTCATCGTCATTCCTGCGGCGCAATCAGAATTGGATAATCACGGCGAATCCACTATTGCGCCTACCATCAGTCAGGGTTAACGCCACAAGGAACAGGGAAAATGGAGGTAAGCCCAAACGAGCGTTCAGAGTCGCAAAAACCATTGATAGGATCACATATGGCACGATGATCTTGAATATCTGCTTGGAACAGTCAGCGGTTGTATGAGACCAAATCGAAGTACCGACCAATAAGGCCGCCATCAGGAAAGGGTTGAATACCGGCACAAGCCGATATACAGGCTCTAGATAGAAGGAACTGGAGACATGATATGAGAATATACCACGCCGAAATACTATCCAGTGAAACCCACGATATGGATGCAACACTGAAGGTGAGATAAGTCGACATGAGAGACAAGCAACCATCGCATAAATTAAACATACTTTCCAGTTCCAAAGAAGGCGACCTGCACGAAAAATAAGAAAAACAAAGCTATCCGTACATCGTCCGCCTGGAAGCGATAATCGTCTGACCGAACCTCTCTTGTCGTGGATCCGTTAGCATCCAAAGGTTTCCGAACTGCTGCTTCGACATCTATCCACAAGAGCAAATTATATGCGAAAACCGAGTAGAAGAGACCTTCAATGGAAATAGACAGTACGACGAAACACACGGAAAATGCCAAGAAGAAAGTCATGATTTTGGTCCTCGGGGAGGAATGTTGGGCTTGAGATATGAATGGGTATAGTGATGATATCACTAGCCAAATCAAAGTGAAGTCATAGGACACTACGATCATGAATAACATACCGAGAATCGACCATGCAGCGACCTGATTATGTGGTGGCAAACCATTCTTGGCTTGCAAGCTGACGACAGAGCTAGCAGTGACCACCATGGAAACAACGAGAAGGCCCATCTTCCGAAGACTAGGTGAGCATGACACGCGTAAAAATTCTTCACGCACTTGGAAAAAAGCAGAGACTCTTTTATTCTTGAAACCAGAACCTGAGTCAGATGGCCAAGTTTGCGCCGCACCTACAAAGAGCATCACGGCACCACCAAACAGGCTAGAAACTCATCAGCACCGCGCAAACACAATTACTTGGGACTTACATGGTTGGAAGGCTTTCCTTCTTGTCAACTGGGAGGAGGGGGAAGACAGAGGTGACTAAGCAACTAAAGGCCCACTGTAGGGCAAGTTTCCGATTCTGCAAGAGCGTTGAGGATGACCAAGCACAATATGGCCATAAGACTCCAATGACGACAAAACCGGCACTCCATATAGAGCGGTAGGTGTACGCGGCCTGGAATGCAATCTGTGAACCATAGCTTCAGGATGAAGAAATGCACATACCACCATGCTCTGAAGTGAGACCACCACAAGTAATCCATAAATGCAAAGCTGACGGGAGGAGAAAGAGGATTTTGATATAGTTTTGAGCAGAGTCGGTGCCCCTCGCAAGTAGAACTCCCTCCAGAAATAGCATGGGAAGGCAACATAAAGGTAGAGCGTCCACGGTGAATTCTGCATCCAGAAAACTATTGCAGAACCACAGAATATCAAGAGAGTGAATGCATCAACGAGGACAGCCGACGCCGGTGGGATATCGAGGGAAGGGAAGACGGAGATAGATGTATATGCAGCCCATCCGACATACGCTACGATGACGATAGAGCGAATCAAGAGACGATCGTAGCTAAAGATCCTGTCAGGTCAGGACACAATGGGATACAACGTAAGCTGACGTTTCTAGGTAGCGCAAACCTTCCAGACAAGCATTGATCAGCTGCGTAGACTGTCGACGCGCCTTGTTCCATTGACCTTCCCTGAGTGATTGTTCGATGGATCCAAGCTTTAGGATGCGGGCTGGTATTCCGGAATCATCCCTACTTTCGAGAGGACCAAATGGTTTATAGAACAAAATATTTGCCTGCTTGAGCTCTTGGAAAGCTGAGAATCTAAATTCAATGAATGGCAGACGACAACATACCGTGTTTTATGCGGTAGTGCTCTAACAGGACCTGGGTATTGACTAATGCCGTGCGAGCAAGGGCCTCCTCTCCTCCATGAGGGTCAAGGAAGCCGACCCGTGTGTGGTCTACATCAGGCAACACACCGACTGAGTTCACTGGCCAATTTATCCCGATGAGAGACGCCATTAGAGGAGCTATGTCCGCTTGGGAGACGTCTCTGCGGAGTATATGTTCCAACTTCCATGGTCGCGAGAAGTCGTCGTGCGAAGAAGGTGAGGAATCGGGAAGGGGCCCCCTAATACCTTTACCCCATGCAATAAGTGGTGTTCGAGTATTATCCGGGTCTGAGAAAGGCAGTGAAGGCCAAACTTGCGAGAGCAAAATAGAGCCTCACCACCGTCTCCATGATTACCTATCTTAGACATACCATGATCAGCGGTAAATACGAAACTTGTTTCCTCGTCCCCGTAGAAATCCAAGAAGAGCTTCTCTGTCTCGCGAACGATGTTATCCACAACTTGAATGTTGTTCATATATTCCTGTTAGTCTGCTTGAGTGCAGTAAACCACGATTGAGTCACCGGATTCACCTCTGAATGAGGACGGTATGAGTGACCGGTGGTGTCCAATCCTAGCAGATGCATGAAAAATATCACTTTGTCTTTGCGCAGGTTCGAATTGAGCATAGCATCTTCTGACGCGTTTTGAAATAGTATATAGAGTTGATCCAGTACCCAGGTGTCGAGAGTAGTCGCATCTGCAGATTTATTCAGGGTTGTGAATAAAAAGCTCGGCGCTCTATCAACCTTTTGTAAAATCTTCTGCTTCCTCATCATAGCACCATGAGCGAACTTTGCCAGGAGTAGCACCGTTGGCAAACATCGGCAGGATATCGGGCGACCCAAACGAGAAGGTGTGACTTGATTGGTTGAAAACTGAATCAAAATCCACCTTGATTGGGGTATAGTCAGCAAAGTGTTTGTCCCTTATGTCGATTTCTTACTGGATTGGATTTCCAGCCCTGTGATTGGCACGCTAAGGTCATCCACAATATGCATAGTGACATCCATGTCTGACCTTTGTGACTGCGGAGACATCCTCGTACATTCCCCCTATGTATTCGAATGTGAAGATAGAATACGTGGCACTTGCGATGACAAACCTATAATGGCGACATGTCCCGGGCGACTCTCGGTAGGTACCCTGGTGTGGGATACTCCGAAGGCACCGCGTTTCTCCACAATAGACCTCAGGTATGGGGCAACTACGTCTGTGGTAGAATTAATTGACGAAAACCCGTTTGGAGTGAACAACAGGTCAGCCCGAAGGCCATCACCTATCGAAAGCGTGTTAGGGCGGCGCAATATACACTGCATAAGACACCGCACCCACAATGAGCACTAGGCGCTTAGACTCTCCGGGGCCCGAGCCATAGCGAGTCATTCCATGGACGACAGGGCTCCTGAAGTAGCAGTCGAATACAGACGCAATGAACACGATGTGGAATATGATTCCAAGGATGAGTAACTTGAGGACATGGCGGCCGAAGTCTAACATTTAACATGCAATGGCGCGGTACCGACTCGGAGACTTGGTTCACGGGACTTTTGAGCGAGGTTGAACGTTGAACGATTTCAAGCGCGTAACTGCAGAAGAAATTTCTAGATTTGTAATACCCCTAAAACAGTAAAGGGCCGCAATCATAAACGGGCTCTAACACTCGATGCAGTGACAGCGGGGATACCCCAAAAAACTTGATCTTTGCTTTGACATGGCCCTGGAACGTTGAAGAACGTTGATGAACATGATAATAATTTGATTCCGTTCATCCCATGTAGAAAGAGTCAAACTTAGTTACTACTAGTAGGATTCAAGTTCAGATAAATTTGCAGTCCTTCAAGTTCACGTGGATAACTCATGCCACATGTACGAGGACAGCGCTAAAACTTGTTGTTGGATCTACCCTCTTCGATACCTGACATGGCAACTCGAGTACTTCGGCAAAAAATTCCACATCGGAGGCATCGTCCAGGATTAGCTCAAGTGCTAGCACTGATAGGTCGAATGAAGCAAAGTTGCCCGCGGACTCGGAGGACGAGTTGAACTGTCAGTAACTCAGTGGAATGGAATGTCCTGCCACTTCCCACTAGTGGCGGAAGCCCGGTCGACTCAGAGGTCCCACATCACCAGTTCCATGATGGTCAAGCGACACATTGTCAAGTTTCTGAGGGCAGCTATGGTCCCTTTTAATCACCACATGCATAATTTAAATGTTTCCGATAAACGATGATATTCTCGGAGTTCATCCTCACGGACCCCATGCCCAGGTATGTACTTTTCCTCCAGTGCCCAATCAGAGCCCGGGAATGGCAAGTCAAAAATTTCCCGTTCACTAGTTCATATAATAGATCCAGCCAGTGGCAGCCTCTTTCTGCTGATGTACACAGAACATGCGCTGATAATGCTCTCGCGCCGTCCTTACGTTCTTGTCCAAAAGCACCCACTCCGACTCCGAGACACTCCCAGGCTCGCCGCACCATATATAAGTCTCCCTCAAAGTTAGGCTTTATCCTTTCTCACTCGTTGTCGAAGCTGCCCAGTCCAAATCAAACCTGGTAAGGTCTGGTAAACCACCGTCTGCAAGTGACCCTCGTGTCTCCGTAACCCTAGCCTCTTCCTTCCGCAATGACTCCGGTTTTCGCCTCCTTCCCACAGATCCCCCCACGAGTACCACCCGAAGTATGGCTTAGCATCTTTGCCCTTGCTACCGACCTCGATACTCTCTTAAACTGCGACAGTTCGATTTCCTCGGACTTACCCCGCTCGCTCGTTAAACAGTGCGAGTTACAGCGCCTCAAAAATTCCCTGTGCGCAAAGCGCAGCATAGCTCTCGTTTGCAGAACTTGGAACGAACTCGCATTAGAATTCCTCTATCAGAGTATCCTCATTACCAAAGTGGACAATCTACTTTCCCTCCATGAATCGCTGCAGAGACACGCCTTACAAACGCAAAGCAAGAATCGACTTGGGTGGTGGACAAAGCGTTTGGATGTTTTCATCGAAGATCAGCGCTGTGACCCTTCCGACTACGGCGCGCTTACCGCAGTCATACGCCAACTTCCAAATCTTTCCATCATTACGCTTTCTATGCCCATGGTACCATTCAACGACTGCTGGCTCCGCCAACTACCAACATCTGTCATTGTGTCATTAGTTGAGACATGTGGGACATCACTCCAGGTGTTCGACTGTTCTGAATCGATTCTTAGACCATGCAGGCAAGCATGCGTGCATTGTCCATCACTGTGCTTAGAACTAACAACTTCACATCAGGGAAGACTTGATGATGCTGCTTGCCGCGTCTCCAAATTTGAAGGTCCTTCGGTGCCCGATCTGTTCCCCTACGCCTGCCGATAGGGCTTCTAGAAATCGCCTTGACGTTCCCGTCATGCCAAAACTAGAATCCATCACTCTGATGTCTGTCTTTCTGCGAGATTACCTTCCGCGAGACAAAGATGCAAACCACCTCCCCGCACTCCGTCAGCTCACCTACGATTGTATTCCCCCGCCATTCTTCTACCATGCATGGAAGAATTTTGTGAATCTAACTTGCACAAATCTCACTTCTGTCACTCTTGACTTTTGTCTTCCGGGTGACTCGCTACAGAATGAACTCGATTTACTCTCCGAGTGTTGTACAGTCCTCGATAAACTCGTTATTTACCTTCGCTCCTGGCTCGAGCTGAAGCCACGCCTTGTCCTTCCGCCAGTTTCCTATCTCGGTCTACACTCCAAAGCCCCAAAGGGACCACCTTTCCATTGCCAAGCTTTGGTTTCCGCTCTCGTAACCTTGACTGCGCCGAAACTGAGGACCGTTCGGCTACTGCATGCTAATGCAGCGGAGGAGTTTCGCGAAAATGCATCTTTGTGTGCTGCAGAGGACCGTGCTTACTTAACTTCGTGCAGTTTCTCATTGGAGGATTCCGAAGGCCATGTTCTGTTTTCCTGAAGGAAACACTCCTTTTTTCGGGATAGGTAGGCGCGATATGATTAGAGTTCCTCACATGCTGTGTTTCGTGTATATGTACCAATGGAATCGGCGCAGTCCGAGTCGATCGGAGCGAGTTGGAACCAGCAAGTGACATTCAGTGAACTCGAACATGGAGCCTCAGCTGGCAAGTTTGTGGTGTGTACATCATAACCTCTACACTTGCGTCGCATTTCTCACCTGTCTCATCATGTGGACCGAGCCTCCATTTTTTTGGACCATTTCTGTCCCGTTGCCTATGAGTGACGGTACTCACTGGGGGGAGGGGGTAAGGGGGCATCCGCGCCTCCGCCGTATTCCCGACCACACAAGTGCACCCGAGAGCAGGACTGTCCCCCTCAGGTCCTGCCGTTCCCACCGGCAGTTTTACTAGATACCACGATCTTCCAATCAACAGCCCCCATGAATGACGATGTATCATGTGCGTGAATGTGGTGGGTGGACACGCATTGTGATCATAGTTGACCAAGCACTCGAGGCTTTGTTCAATGAAAATTCCATGCACCTGCGTTGACTCGGAAGAGCGTCGTTTTCCGGTCCGTTGGTACCTGATGACCATGTGAGGACTTCCGTCTGTGTTAATGACTAACCAAGGTACTATATAGGTTGCCTCGCCAACCAACAGATCTCACACGCGTACTATGTTCTTTGACAGCATCGGAAGAGGATATTCTCCAACTCTCAGTCTGGCTGTCACTCGATCGTTCTGCAGCCGCAAATCTTCATTGAAACTCAAAAGCCATTTTGAGAGACGAGGCGCTGAACGATCACGCTAATGTTAAACACCAGGTCAGAGTGGCCCATCTATGTACAGAATTGCAATTAGGCTCCAGTTCATTGTGACTTCCTTTACCAAACCGTTCCCAGTCTCTAGTAGTCCAGTTACGTTCATAAGACCGGCGATGTCCACTCTGCTCTTGCTAATGTATCCCACGGCCTTCATTTAATTTGTCAAGATTGTCGTGGGCCATTCCAGCCGCCTAGAGATAGTAGACAGCAATTCGTATAGGCACACTGCGTGTTCACCAGATCCGAGAAGAGCACGCGGTCATAGGATTCTTGGCAGTGAACACGGTGGAGAGCGCGTTCTTCATCGGGAGCGAATCATCCGTCGACATACTTGGGATGCCCATATCGCTTAAGGCGAGGTCAATATAAAGTTAATGCATTGAATGATACCTTACAATAAAGCACTGACTCATCCCATTTCGCGTTAAGCTAGTGTTTCCGGAGTTGATCACGAGGTTCTCCGAACTGTCCACAAATCCGTCGGTCGTGTAGACTGCATTTGCTGTCATATGTAATCACGTGCCCCGATGGAGGCAATGGGAGGAACGAAGAGGCTTTGACAGGGCACGTATGCTCTAAGTGATCAAGGCGTACAAGTCGACGAAGTGGAAGGACGCCCCGAATGTACTCGTGATCACCCAGAGGGCCAGGGCGGTCGGAAGTGGGGTAGGAGTAGGCAAGGGAACGAAGGTGTAAGGGTTAGACCGTCCGCCGCTTAACCGCTACACCAAAAGGCAATGACACTGAGTGATTACCACTCAGTATCCCAGGCGGTACATATACTGATTATCCAGAATCAGGTAAGCCAGTGTGCTTACAGAAGGTCGGACACGACATGCCTGCGAGGTGAGCAGGGGAGTAAGAGATGGGTGGGCAGAGTGTGTTAGTAGCGTGCCCCATCATGGGGGCATACTAGGCCGTTGGCTTGACACTTACGAGACTTGTGGAAGGGGCTGACCCTGGGCCTGGAATCTAGACCGGTAATCACTCCGCCTCCTCCGCCCATGCTTCG
>JBBPNM010000256.1:0-12115 GCA_038090895.1 Boletus bicoloroides
GCTTGATACTCTTGAGTTCAATACTCAATACTATTTCACTAGCACTTTTGCTACCCTTGATTATCAACCATCACTCTATAGTTTGGTGAGTCTCCCACCAGACTCTCAACATCCCTCTTGCCCCTGCGCTATTGAGATCTTTGCATCTCAATAGAATTCGAAATAGGAAGAATCATACTTGTTATATTGTTTTTGGAGTTTCTTACACTCCGGTGAAGAGAAGAGAAGAGAAGGTGATGGGAGGGGAATGCGCAGGCAGATGGGACAGAGGCATGGAGCATCTTCCATACTCATTTTCTGGATTTTGATGGCTAATCGTGGTGCATCAGGGTTGGAACGATGGAATTCTTTGATCGCTGTTTGTGCGTTGGCGAGCTCTTTTACGGGAATCCATTCGTTTTCCTCGTGTGGGAATCTTTTCCAATGAATTAAGTAGTGAATAGTATTCCCTACACGTTTGGAATTGACGACATATTCCACTTCTACTTCTTCTACACCTAATATGATCTCGGGGGGAGGCGGCGGTGTATGTTTCTGAGATGGGAAATCGCCCCGATGATATGGGTGAAGTAAGCATTCATGGAAAACAGGATGGATCTGATGCCATGATTTGTCCAACTTGAGGTGGTATGATGCAAGTCCTTCCTTTTTGATGACCTTGAATGGACCGTATCGTTTATCGTCGAGTTTCTTCGACGGCCACTCTGTTTTTATGTTTGTTGCTTCCAAGAGCACTAGGTCACCTGGTTTGTATTCGACGGGAGGTTGGACTTTTTGGTCATGGAATCACTTCATGTTGTATGCTGCCATTTTTAAGGCGGACTTGGCGATTTGTTGAGTGGATTTCATTTCTTCAACAAATTCGTTTGCTGCCGGGTTTCTTTTTTTGCCTTTTTGCGCAAACCCCGATCGAGGTTGTTGTCCATAATTCAGGAGGAACAGGGAGAAGGTGGTTGCGGAGGAAGAAGTTTGGTTGTGTGTGAATTCCACAATTGATAGCCATTTGACCCAGTCCGATTGCCAATGATTTATGTATATGCGCAGATATTGTTCTATCCACGCATTAATTCTTTCGGTTTGACCATCGGTTTCAGGGTGATAGGCAGTAGATGGATTCCCTTCTATTTGGAGTTGGGAGTAGAGTTCCTTTATGAATGACGAGATGAATTGTGGATCTCAATCTGAGATCACCTTTTTTGGGATGCCATGTAATTTGAAGATCTCATCCCTGAAGATCCTTGCCACGCCTTGGGAAGTTATTTTGGTCAATACTGGGAATAACCAAATCATTTTTGAGAAGCGGTCAACTATGACCATTATGGCATTTTTTCCTTTTGATTCAGGTAATGGGCTGATTAAATCTACCGAGATTATTTCCCATGGCGCGTCGGGGACTGCATTTGGATTCAACGGGGTTTTCTTTCCTGAGGTATCCGTTTTGACTCTTTGGCATTTATCGCAACCCTTAATGTATCTGGCTATATCTCGTTTAATTGTAGGCCAGTAGTATCAGGTTTTGATTAGGTCAAGGGTGCATCTGATTCCTGGATGTCCTGTAAGGGGATGGTCGTGGTTCTGTTGGATGATTTGCTCTCGCAGTTGCGGGTTAGGTGGAATATAGAGGAGCATTTTCCAGTGGATCAGATCGTCCTTTTGATACCAAGGGGAGTCTTTTAGTTTAAGTCCTTTGACGACGAACTTTTCGGTGTGGAATTGGTTTTTTGTCACCATTGACTCAATCATTTCTGACTGTTTTAGTGACGTTACCCGAGTATCCGCCCTTTTAGGAAGGATCTCCATTGAAGAAGACTCTTCAGGTTTTGCCGAGTGTAGTGACATCTTTTTTTCTTGTGCTTTAGTCCAAGTATCCACCCTTTTGGGAAGGATCTCCGTTGAAGAAGACTCTTTGGACTTAAGTGGGGAGAGAATTTGAATTTGGGTATTATCTTTTACCCCCTTTTCAAAGTCTGGCCTCCGGGACAGAGGGTCAGCTGGGTTTGTTTTTCCAGGGCGGTGTTGAATTACGTAATGGTATTCCTGGAGGATTTGATTCCAGCGAGCTTGTCGGCGACTCAAATCTTGGGGTTTGGTGAAGTATTCCAAATTCTTGTGATCCATGAGGATCGTAAAAGGGTGTTTGGCGTCTAGGAGGTATTGGCGCCATTCCTTGAGAGCGAAGATGATTGCTGCCATTTCCAGGTCAGTGGCATGATAATTTCACTCTGCATTGTTTAACGAGCGTGATATAAAGGCAATAGGATGCCAACGATCACCTTGTAGTTGGGAAAGGATTGCACCAATCCCAATACCCAATCTATCTGTCTCAATATGGAAATGGTCATTATCATCGGGCATGTGTAATGCCAGTGCCATTGTGATTTTCTCTTTTAGTTGTTCAAATGCTGTTTGGCACTCGGCTGTCCATTCGAAAGGTAGTTTTTCAGAGGTGAGGGTGTTGAGTGGACGAGCGACTTTGGAGAAGTTCTCAATGAAGTGACGGTAAAAGTTGAGGAATCCTAGGAAGCCTCGGAGTTCCTTATGACTTTTTGGTACTGGCCAATCAGTCACTCCTTTGACTTTTCCAGGATCCATTTTAATTTGTCCTTCCGATACGATGAGTCCCAGGTATTCTGTTTCCTGTGTTTCGAAGTCACATTTGGTGTGTTTTAGGGACAACTTGTTTTCACGTAGTATTTTTAATACTTCTCGTACGATTTGTCTATGTTCATCGAGAGTTTTAGTGAAAATCATTATGTCATCCATGTAGACTACGACTTTTCCTTTGTTTATAAGATCGTGGAATATATGGTTCATCATTGTTTGGAAGGTTGCGGGCGAATTACAGAGTCCGAAGAACATTACTAGTGGTTCGAATAGTCCTCTGTTAGTCTGGAACGCCACTTTCCATTTGTCCCCTTCCTTCATCCTAATGTTGTTATATCCCCACCGGATATTGAGCTTGGTATAGTATTTTGCATTTTTAAGTTTGTCAATCAGCTCGGAGATAAGTGGTAGGGGGTACTGGTTTTTGATGGTGATGTCATTTAATTTCTGGTAGTCTTGGACGGGGCGGAGTTTTCCATCCTTCTTTTTGACAAAGAAGAAGGCAGAGGTGAATTGACTCTTGGATGTTTGAATGCGACCGGTGGACAAGTTTTCTTCCAGGAAGTCCTCAAGTTCCTTTTGTTCGGCTGTAGTGAGGTTGTAGGTTTTACAGTCGACCTTGTGATTTCCTGGGAGGAGTTTGATTGTGTGGTCCCATGGCCGATGCAGGGGAAGTTCGTTGAACGTTTCTTTGGCGAATACATCCTTATATTCATGATACGCTTCAGGGATGATTTCTTCAAATGTTTTTGTTTGTTTTGATTCTCCAGCTATGATGGCTATATTGGTGGAGAGATTCCTGAAGTATTCATATTCGATCATGAATAATCATTCGGGTTCTGTTTCCTCATCATCAATTTCTGGGTCCAGTAGGCCTGGTGTGTGCTCATTTCCACACATAAATTGAAGGGTTTTCGTTTTCCAGTTGATTTGAGGATTGTGTTTCTTTAGCCAATCATATCCTAAGAAGATGGGATGCGTGCTTAAATTGGACATGGCCATGGCAATTTGTTCAGAGTGATCTCCAATTCTCATCTCGACAATCACAAATTCCCTTATAGATCCAGCACTGTTTATGGATCCATCCGCATTGTATACAGGAATAGGTACTGGTAATTTATATGTTTTTAGTCCTTTTTCCTTGGCAAACCTTTCATCAATGGTTGTTCCGGTACATCCGGAATCCAGCAGGGTTATGATGTCTAGGGTCTCGCCCGATGGACTTTCTATGGTCGCCTTTATTTTGAATGCATTGTCGGATTGTCTCTTGTGCTGTATGAACTTTGGTTTTTGTTGGAGTTCGTGTAACATGAATTGGGTTTCGAGCTCACTTATTTCTCTTAGTTGTTGAATCAACCTTGGGGTTACTTGCTCTTGGCGAGATTTGTATACGAAGGATTTTACGTGTTTAATGGTGCACTCCTCGTCATTGGAGTTTACCACTCTTTTGATCCACTGGGACATCCATGGGTCCACAGTGTTCATCCAACTCTGTCTGGACTGCTTATCCCCCTTTTCAGGAAGGATTGTCATAGCCAGAGGCTTAGACGACTCAGCAGTTTTCCTTTGGCTGGGCCGCTTATCCACCCTTTCGGGAAGGATCAAACAAAGTGACTCGGCAGCCTTTGCCAGTTGTTTCTTGTGGCCTGGTTGCTTATCCACCTTTTCAGAAAGGATCTCACGGGGAGACTCAGCAACTTTCACTGATTTGTTTTCAGGTCTTTTTAGGATCGAGATTTTTTGGGTCTCCGCGACACCCATTGATCTGAATCCTTTATTGCCTCACTTGGTTTCATTGAGATTGTTTTCCTCATTTAGCTTATTGAGGCTAATTTTCTCGATGATCAGTTGAGTGATGCGATCACCCGTTTTTAGTTCAAACTGTACATCTGAGTGGTTCACCAACAGGACTTTAATTTCTCCTTGATAGTCACTGTTGATGATGCCAGCTGCAACATCAATTCCTTTTAGTGCCAATCCGCTGCACAGTGCTATTCTCCCATAGGCACCATGAGGGATGGCGAGCGCGATGTGTGTACTTACGACCTCTTGTTTCCAGGGTCATATGATTTTACTTTCCGCAGTGCTTATGTCATAGCCAGCAGCAATCTCAGATTTTCTTTCTGGGCGGTGCGCTTCAGGGCCCAGTCTTTTAAACTTAATTGTTGAGATCTCAGTTTCGTCGATTGGTAAAGCAGCAAATTTATTATTACTACTATTGGACAAAACTGTACTAGGAGAGGCAGTCAATCTCAGTTCTGCTCTCCGGCAGGAAAATCCTTCTCTATGCGACTAATTTCAGCTGCGAGTTCATCAGCGGTCGTGTAACTTATTTGCTGACCCCTGAATGTCATCTGGCAGATGACGCATTTCCTTATGTGGTCCTTGCATGGCCACGGTTTAGAGCATTTTGCACATTTGCCTTCTGCGTGAGCCTTGGATATATCCATCAGGGCACCCTGACCTCCGAAGGTGCCGGTTTGGTTTGGGTGGATTGCTGCTGGCGCAGCAGGTTTTGCAGCGGGAGAAGCCACAGCCTTGTTTGCTGAGAAGTTGGCGATTGGATTCTTGCCCTTGTAGTTCAGGCTGATGTAATTTGACCCATTTCAAGGGTTTGCATTCCAAGACTTTGCGGGGGTGTCAGAATGGCCAGTTGAGGTAGCCTTCCGGGCTTTTTGCTCAGTCTTGATCCACTCTGCCTGGATCAGGGTGTGGACCCAGTTGTCAAGTTCGTCTGAGTCGATGAGTTGAACTTGGGAGATTTCCACAAACTCCACAAGTTCTTGTTTTATGGCATTCCTTAAGATTTGAATCAGGAACCTGCCGTGAGCTCCTGTATTGTATTGCGCCTCAATGATGCATTGGTGGAAGTGAAGGATAAATTCTTTGATCGCTTCATTGGATTTTTGCCTTAAGCCAGCCAGCTCTTGTTCGGCCTTTCTCCTTATATCGGCTGGTTGGAATGTCACTGAGAGGTTCCATTTGAATTCCTCGAAGGAATACTCCTTGAGGTTGTGGGAATCCACAAACATATTTGTGAATCGCTCAGCTGATCCGCCCTTCATTAAGGATAAAGTGATCATGATTTTCTGCATGTCGCTTGGAGTTTGCTGGTATCCCCCTAAGTGGAGGGCCAGCTGTCTCCACCAGCCGAGGAATTTTTTTTTGTTGCTGTTGAAGTATGGCGGTTTGGGGACAAACAATTTCCCAATATCCAGGGTGGAGGACCAGACAGCGGGGAGAGATTTGAGCTTTGGAAGCTCGGGGAAGGTGGCGGTATATCTTTTTGCCTCTTGGGCTGCCAAAGCCTCAGAGACTGCCTTGTTGATGAGTGCGGTAAGCTCATCAGGGGAGAGGGTGACCTGGCCAGAGTCAGAGGGAGATTTGCCCGACATCCTTTTTGGAGAAGGAGGGAAGGTGTCGGTGGAGGACATGGGCGAGGGAGGAGAGGAGTTTGTTGGTGTTGTAAAGTGCGACATGACAGGTGCAATGTCCAAGCACTAGTTACTACATGTAAAATGCCATTCACTAGCTCTAGACCGAAAGCAGAAAGGAGGGGAAAGGGATCACGATATCCAAGCACTAGTTACTACCCAGTAGGTACTGTCTTTCACTAGTTCAGGATTGAGCACGGGGAAAGGGGTGTCTCTTATTTCTCCAGCGGCAAATGGAGTCAAAGAGGGGAGGAACCGGAAGCAGCCTGGCTATGGCTGTTGTTCACGCACACCACACTGGGAAGAGGGTGCTATCGGACTGCACGTGACATTACGGGTGATCACGCGAACCTGCCCCAACTAGCATATGAGGGCCGTATGGACTGTTAGGCACTCAACAGACAATGGGGGCTAGTGCTCTATGCCCGGTAGCAATGTTATCCTTATTTAGTACGGCGGACGACCATATGTGCAGACGTGGGTCTGGTGTCTTTCTGGTACGGGCTGCGACCATAACGCTAGCGGGATGCGACTGCAATGCTTTAGGTCCAAAGAGGGCTAGGGGAGGAGAGTGGGAAAGGTGGGGGAGTGAGAATAGGCTTTCACGACCTCAATGGTGACCGAAGTCCCAAAGATTGTTTCCGCCTCTACCGAGGGTCAGGGGGTGGATGTGCCATCTATAAATAGGACTTATGCGTTCTTCCACAAAACCACAACTGCCTCAGCATGTAGAAGATGGATGGGTTTCCCTTGTCCTTGGGGTCCAGGATTGAGCAAATGCTTGGTGGTAACAATGGCAGGAATAAAACAGTCCCAACCGAAGGCGAAGAGAGTGAGAATGAAGCGGGAGGTGGTGGCTCGAGCGACAGCAAAGAGCCATGCTGAACGATGATAAGAGGGGTGATGGGGTAGGGCTCAAAGTGAGCGGTACGAAGAGGATATTCTTGGAATTTTGTCAGGACCTTGCCTCAATCACTCAAAGTGAGCTAATGAGACAAGTGAATGATAATTCCAAGAATGGGAAATGTACACTGTACAGACCAGCTACTTATACTATGATACATGTGGTATCCTCATTGTGTACATGAGGTATGATATCATAAGTGCGTCATAGTCTAGAATGTGACAGATGTGAATTCAGCATCTTCTAAACCTTTTCTTCCAGCAGCTAGTAGGTACACAGCTGACATCACTGAGACCAAGATAGCATGCTATGTCTTTGTTTGAATGCCAAATAGACTCCCAAATTCAAGTTATCTAACATCTCACTTCAGCTACATTCTGTTGAGAATCATGGTTTCTCTTTCTGATATTCTATTCCTGACCATGATTCTAGACCTGGTCTCAAACCAGACTTATTACACTATTCATATTACTCATGTTCACACACATGACAGTACTATAGATAGGAGATAGCTATAATTAGCTGATCTGACTTACAGTGACTCATTCTGAGTCACACAGGTGATAACATATTTAGGACACTATATTTAGTCCTCTATAGATAACTAGCCTATGGGAATTATAGCTCTTATCTCTTCATAGAGTTTGAGCTCCTTTTGAACCTTAGATGGTTCAGTATGTAAGGACAGCACTACAGCCTGTCCCAATAACAGTTTCATATTCCCTGTTCTATCACTTGCTTGATACTTGAGTTCAATACTCAATCCATCCACTTCTAGCATTTGTTTCACAACTGCTACTCTTGATTATCAACCTACACTCTATAGTTTGGTGAGTCTCCCACCAGACTCTCATTCTCCCTCTTGCTCCTGTGCTGTTGGGATCTTTGCATCTCAATAGGTTATGAGCCCTGCTTGACAAGTAGGACATCACTTGATATCATGATGCCTTGTTTTGTTATATGCTAGGATGTATGATTGATTCCTGGATTAATTCTTGTGCTGCATTTATGTGCACTTATGTTCTCCACTATCATTACTGAAAACATAGAGCCCATTGTGGACAATAATGAGCTCATAGAGTTTATCGATTCTGGAAAGTTGTCTATTTGGTGCATTGCCAAAATTATTCAACTTTTCTTCATTTATTGAGCTGGAACTAACCAGTACACTTTGCATGTGATGCTCTCAGTTCACATATTGCAAATGTTTAGTCAACCACTCAAAGACCCAGGATCTTGCATTGTACCACTTGGTGTTCTCTTTGAACTCTCCTGTCCTATCTGCAGATGGCCCCTTGAACTTGGCCAATACTGCACCCATAACCAGAATATCACTATCCTATGCTGCAGTATAGAAGACCCTTTGAAGGATCACCTTTGCCAACCTTTCAGACACCTAAGGAACATTCATTTCACCAAACCTGACAATGCTCAGAGACCAAATCTTTCAGATCAAGAAAATGTTCCCCCTTATCCATCTTCACCTCCACCACCTTCATACTGTGATATCAGTCCTCCATCTTCCAGTCCCTGAGAATCAATTCCCAGTCAACAAGGACAACTTCATGTTCATCAAAGTCAACATAGAGGAGAGCTTAGAATATGTGGAGCTGCCAGACATGCCACTCAATGAGAAGCTAGATCCACTAGCAATGATAAATCTACACTTCACAGCATTCAAGGATCTGGTACCAGTTTTGGATCTTCAGAGCCAATTCCCATTCTGAGTATACAGACTCAAAGATAATGACAATGGAGGACTAGAATTCATTCAGGTCCCTTCAGTCTTCCAAGCTGGAGCACTTCACCTGCTTAGCCTCTAAGAGGCAGGCACCATGAGCCACCTAGTCACACCTTTCCAGGTACAGTCATGCAAGACCGATACTCAGTACAACATCAACTCTTGGCATTATCAGTATGAAACACTCAGAGAATCTTATGAAGGTGCCAGATGGACTTTCCCATCTGAGGCTTATGATAACCATGAATTCATCCATATTCATTATCAAGGCTTTGAAATTATTTGTCATTCTTCTCATCTCACTTCCGCTCTCTCTCACTACTGCATCAAACAGTCCTTAGAGCCTAACTGGCTTTCATGTGATATTCACAACTGCACTTCTTGGGGAACAAGGAAGGAACTGGACACTCCTTATCAACACATATGGAACAAAGCTTTTGACTCTTATCATTGCAAGCTTTCTCATCACATTCTGACACCTGTATTCCATAGGCAACATCATATCCAACAACTTATTAAAAATACCACAAGTCAAGAAGAACTTGATGCCATATATCTTGCCCTTAAAGGCGGATGGGATATTGAGAAGTGAGTTCAAAGAGCTGTTGCAAAAGGAGAAAGATATAAAAGGCTTTTCCAGCCTTATTGATCTCCTTCATGCTATTAAAGTTCCATTCTGTTGGCCTCTACCTATTCTTGATTGTGCTTATAATTCTTCTTTGGATAGCCCCTATGATTCCTTTCTTGGACTCAACATGCAATCTTCTTGTTTGTACCTTTCTTACTTCTCACACAATGATTTGGACATAGTTGTACACAAAGGTCTCATTGTGAATCAAACAATTTGCAATTGGCATTATTTTGCAAGTTTGTGCTTTGATCAGTTCGAAGCACATGCCTTCTTGCCAATGCTCAATGAGCCTCGAGACATAACACAACATCCAATATCTGGAGAAGTATCTAAGAAGATTCACACTGAGTACTGGAAATAGAAGGATCTAGGGAAACACAAGAAGAAAGCCAAGACCTTATGGCTAGGAGCAATTTCTGGAACTACTAGGACATTAGGGAAATCAGGGACACCAGGACCAACTTCTTTTTCTTTATTGATTATCTTTATCAATTATTCATTGTTGATGACATTTTTTCAGATCTCCTCTAACCTCTTACAACAATGGCCACTCTTCCCACATCCATCCAACTCAAGATTGACTCCACTATTATGCAACATATTCCTATCCTCAAAGGACAATCCAACTATTCTATCTGGAGGACTCGTGTTCAATCCATACTTCAAGTCTACTTAGTATTTGAATTCATTGATGGCAGCCTTCTCTATTCTACAATGACCAGTGCAGCTGACCAGCAGAAATGGAAGATGTTAGACTGCCATGTACTTGGCTTTATTGCTGGTATCATCAGTGATTCTCTTACCACCCATGTCAACTATGACTGGGAAGATCAGGCTACCTGCTCCTCTGTATCCAAGGCACTTTGGGAGAAACTCAAATTCCTCTTTGGGACTACAGGATTAGCCAGTCAATTTAATTTGTTCCACAAGGCTTTGCATACACAGATACATCCTCATTCCATTAATGAGGATATCAGCACTATCATACAGCTCTTTGAGCAGATGACACAAGCTGGCTTGAATCTTCTGCAATCATTCAGAGCAATGATTATTCTTACTCTTCTACTAGACAACTTCTTCACCCTATCTTCCACTATCACACAAACAGTGAAAAAAACCAACTTCACTGTTGACACCATTACAAGCTGAGTCTTATGTGAAACCGACCTTCATTCCTCATGCAAACCATTATCCTCTCAAATCACCAATATCAAATTTGAAGAACCTTTAGCTTCTGCAAATAGGACCAATGTTATCCAACATGGTCCTCCTACTAACAATCAGTGGAGGAATCAGAACAACTCTCATCAGAGACTGTTGTAACAGCAGAACTTCAACTCTGCTCATCAATCTTCTGGAAATTCTTACCAGAAGAAACATGGTCCTGCCAAGTCTAACTGACCTGGTAAAAAGCAGAAGAAGGATTGGTTTGAGCAACACCAGAATGGCAAAGGAAAGAAGAAGGCATAAGTTTATGAAGTTACTTTTGCTAATGTGGTCATTGGAGAAGAAGAAACCATTGATCCCTCTGAACATTTCACAGATCATATTGAAGATGTAGACATGGAGGACAACTCCTCTAATATTGCTTACACAGGATGGGATGAAAACACTGGGATGAACATTGCTAGACCATCATCCATGCCCTTTCAGTCCTTCTCTTCAAGAGAATGCCTCTTTTGAGGAGACAATCATTGGGCAGAAGAAGAAGAAGAAACAGAAGATTTCTTTTTCATTTGGTGGTATGATTTCAGATAAAGGACATTTTGGGAATTTGGAGCAGTTTGACGATGTTGACAAGATCCTTCCTGCTTTACCATTAGAAGTAGCTGTGGTAGCACCACAAGAGCATGTACACCATCTGCCAGGATATGACCTGCAGATCTTAGAAGGACTTGACAATGCACCTGCTTACTGGTATCACAGCACTTTTGCACTAGGAGGGGATTCTGAACCAACCTTTGCCAAGAACCACTGGATGATTGACAGTGGTTGTACAGATCATCTTACACCTTTTTTGAATGATTTTGCCCATTTAAGCAAGGAAGTACACTTTGCTTCTGTTGCTATGGAGAAAGGGTTCCTATGTATGGACTTGGCAAGGTTATTGTTCAACAACAATCACAAGGACAGCATTTTCAACCTGTCACCTTAGAAGAAGTTTGGTATGTACCACAGGAAGCTCACAGACTTTTGTCTGTTCCCACACTAACCACTCAAGGTTACCGCTGTGGTATTACTCACAAGGAATCCAGGATTTGGAATGCAAGCAGAGACTTGGTGATACAGGTGACTGCTTTATCTCCAAGTAACAACCTTCATTGGTTTCAGTCTAACCAGATTACTCCAATGGGTGGTATTATCTCCTCTCTTGCATGGGATGATTCCTATCATCTATGGCATCATTATTTTGGACATCTGTCCAGAAATATGCTACATCAAGCTGCATCTAAAGTTTCAGGTATGCCTGCTATTGTTGTACCACCTTCCCTTGCCCCTTGTAAAGGATATGCTTTGGGAAAGATGCATGATCACCCTTATGCTCCTTCGGATAAATAGGCTACCAGACCGCTTGCCTTGGTTCACACTGATGTGGTTGGACCTATGCCTGTTGAACCTCATTCACAGTCCTGCTATATCCTCCCTTTCATTGATGATTTCTCTGATTATGCCCTTGTTGCATTCATTTCCACCAAGGATGCAGTTCCACAGCATTTCCACAGCATGGTTTCTTGGGCTGAGACTTTTACTGGTCACTCACTCACCTCTGTTTGTTCTGACCAAGGAGGGGAATTTTTGGG
>JBBPNM010000257.1:0-12101 GCA_038090895.1 Boletus bicoloroides
GCCCGGGAGCGCACCGGAAGTGGCGCCTCGAGCCCCACGTTCCCATTCGTGTTTGCATGCGTGCGCTCTCCCTCTCCCTCGACTGGTGCTCCGGGTTCAGATTCAGTTGCCAGCCAGCCAGGTGGCGAGACTGTTGGTGAATGGCGAAACGGCCAAGTCCGTTCCTATAATGAGCTCCCTTTGGGCGATGAGCACCCGTAAATGGAGGCGATCCTGGCAGAATAGACGAAACGACGCATGACAGTGCGATGTTCTGCTGTCCCCAGGCCTACGTACACTCCACCTGAAAGTAACACACTCGTCTGTCGCATTGTTACCCACAAGCGGCTCAAGCGCTCACCCCCAACAGGCACAACCGCCATGATCAGACTTCAGGTTCAAGATCACTGAGACGTTGAAATCGAGTCGCGCAAAGTTATCACGGGCACGCTCGTGCCTGGTGGTATCATAAACCAACCAAAGCCTAATGGTGTGCACGCATACAGGTAGGTTAACAATCACCCTAGCAAAATGAGGCAGACGCCCACGCTCTCAGAGCCTTGCTTGACCATCACGACTACGTACCGTACATAAATACCATAACACGCACCACTGAAAGGGCGCTTGGGATACAAAGATAAAATCTGACAAAGTCTTCATCTCCATCACGCACTACTACCTGCGCTACGAATTTCCCTAGCTTCCATCTGTATTTCTTCGTCCTGCTCTAACCGCTCGTCCTGCCCACCGTCGGCAAACATGATCGCGCTCCCGACAGTGCCATGGGCCGATGTGAACCCGAACGCTGTGTCGATGTCGCCCCCATGCTTGCCTCGGAGATCGCTCGCATAGAGTTTCCGCAAGCCCAAGATGAACCGGGGGACTAGTGTGTAGGGAGGGATAGATTCCACAATCCCAAGTGGTATTTCCCGCCATCCGTCCACCGGAATGTTTCCTGTGTCACCCAGCATGTTGACGAGTGCAAATGTTAGGATGCTATTCGTAATAATTCGCCATTAGCTTGTTGCATAGAAAAAGAAGGACGAGAGGTGGACATACACAAGAAAGTAGGTCATGCCTTCCCTCACGAGAAGGCTTGTGTAACGGCTCAGTTGGAATCGTTTTGTTGCTTTGTACATTTGAAATGATTCCCGAATGAATTGAATAACGACGAGCAAGCACATCAATGTACCAAGAGCGATCCCGGCACTGTCTACAAGTAGAGGCCAAATGAGCACTTAAACAATAATACGATTGGAAGAACGTCAGATATATTGTACACGAGATGAAGCCATGGTTACATACCTAGGGGCTCATTCTGACTGACCTTAACGCAGTAAATGAGATCTGCGATGATTTCGATGGCGTACACTGCGAGAAGAGTGCCAAAGATGAACCTCGATCGACTGTACAGTGCCCAGACGCGGAGAATCATTGCCCCTGCATTTTACTAATGTGATTCATCCCGCTGAAAGTGAACGTGGAATCTCACACTCTGCAGAGCCAATAAAAATCAACATAGCCCATGCACCAAGAATATATAGGATTTCGCCTTCGAAGTATCTTTAAGCAGAGTAGACATTGGGAACATTGAATGAATGTACTCACAACTGTTTAAATAAACTGCTCAGAAATGTTGTTGATCAGTGCAAGATGAAGCATGAACACATACGTCTATTGGTAGGTAAATGCTTTTAGTATGTTTGATGATCGTTAATAGTACGAGAAATTACCTCTGCAGGGGCAAGTACGAATGAACTCCCCACTTTTATTCAGCTGAGTCAGCTAAACAAACTCAAAATTTCAAGGTTTGAACACACAGAAGGCGCTGGTCCTAGTGAACCAATTAGAGATCGGTTAATATATATCACAGAAAGCATAGACATACATGACAGAAAACAATCCGAAATAACGAGCCTGGAAATTAATAATGATTATCCCTAGCACGGCATTGTGGATATGCAGTCAGAATACACACAAGAACAAATAATGCAGACACCTGTGTCCAGGGCTTGCTCTGCGGCCATATCAGAATACATACCCGACCTGAGAAATGTATACTGACCCAAATGTATTCTATCTGCAAAGATTGTCAACCAGTGAAATGCCTATGTATTATGCTAACGAACGGAGGCATACCTCTTCTGAGAACGTGAGGACTGAAAATGTTGAGGTTCTTCCAATGTGAAGAAGTACATAAAAACATGTATTACTTACTGTAATCATATGCATTAGCAGTGACGATGATAACTAGAAAGAACACTAAGATCAGTCGACGGAAAGCTTCAAGATAGTCAATGGGCATACGCGTCACGTAGTCATTCATCTGCATGGTTGTGAGCAGCTGCACAGTGGAAGCCATGAAGTTGAAATGAGGAGCACGTTGGAACAATAAGCCTGCAAAGAATGAGGGGGTGGTATTTCACAGAGGGACACGTGAAGGGGCAGCAAATATAAGCTAACGCCGGCAGAGGATTAAGATAGCGGTGATCATCCCGGGGTGCTATTGAGTGTGGGCCAAATCAAGAATATCATCGGGCGTTACATCACCTCCTGATGATCAGATGGGAGTATACGAAGTGTGCTGACAGATGTCACAAACAACATGGGAGAATGACACACCTGCTGATACAGTCTCCTTGACCATGTTAGAGACATCCCCAAGTAGACGTGACGATGGAATGACGATGGGGCTTCCGCAGACTGAAGAGCTAGATGCCACGACAGTTCCATTACATCAAACAATTGATGGAATTTTCCACCCACGTACAAATAGCCATCAGCTATATATACATATATACATACCCACATCTCTCAAGTCATTGTGCAAAATGACTGTCTTGTACGGCCATCGAAGCTGAATCATAGTGCAGGTACAAAGACAGAGTGGGAAGCTCCCGAACTTCATCTGAAGAACGGAAGCTGAGGAGAAGGTTGCCTGTGTGGAAAGCAGACTGGCATAGACGAGTCGAAGCCGCCATAGCGATTATTGATCTGTTCCCCATCGCGGCGTCAGTTATTTATACTGGCACAATGATACCACGGCTCCTTACCATAGAATTGAAGCTGTCAACAAGGAGGTTCAACTTAGAACCCCTTTCGATCACCTGGCTCCTACTTATCAGTGGCTTTTAGTCGCACTGGAAATTACGCACTCGGAAGTAAAGTCTCGACTTGATCCTTCCACGTCGACAGAGTGGTCCTACTGGCTCGATTCAAGTTGGTCACCTGGGCTTGCTAATTACCTACGCCGCTGTTACGACACCACACTATGCCAGGCCCCTTGCCACCGCTTGACTCAAGTTGACCTGCTCCAAGTGGCGGCCTGGCGCAGCAGTCAATATGGTCACCAGTATCAAAAGTGTTTTGGAAGATACCACAGTCGTTCTTGAAGCGAATCAATTTCCCATCAATTCTGTCAAGTTATTCAGCGCGAATAGCGCTGAGATCACTCGCACATTCTCCTTATCTTTCCTCCGCTCCCAGGTCAAGACGTGTTGCGTTCTGATTTCCTCCCTTTCTGATCCGGAATGTTGTAGGATGAACCACAGGTTGTCGAGATCATCAATCTCCCCACCGGTCTTCAGTCTGTGGATGTCTCAGTCACATCCACGCCAGGAAACGTGACGATTCTCGATCACTACCACACCTCCGTCGCCACACAGAATTCTACACATTCCAGCCAGACACTGCGTGAGCTGGAAACGGAAAGGCTGCGACTTGAAGATGAGAAGCGTATCAGGCAGCAAAGCTTCACGTTCCTCACAACATACATGGACTCACTTGCACAGTGCAAGTCTAACAGCGAGCCAGAGGCAGCCCAGACGGTCGCTTTCTTTGACGACTTTGTCGAGATTGGAATCACCCGATCTACGCTGATAGTGGAACTAGATGGCAAGCTAGCTGACGTCAATAACAAAATCAGGGAGGAAATCGAGCATCTCTCGAAGTTGAATAACGATTTATCAGTCAAAGTCGTGACGGTGCTCTCTTGCAACAGCCAAGTCCCTGTGGAAGCTGCTGAGCTCATTGTGAGTTACGGTAAGCAGAAGCTTGATCTTTTGAAGGTGGCACCTGAGATGATGGGCTACCTCTAGCTGTGAAGCAAGTTTCGTGGAAACCAGCATACGACCTTCACATTGGAATGACAGGAAATACGCCGTCGGCGACGGTTACACTAGACTTTCGGTGTTCGGTTACGCAGTGGACGGGCGAAAACTGGGATGACGTGAGCTTGGCGCTGACAACAGGGGACCAGGTGTCTCAGTTAATCCAAGTCCCTGAGCCAAATAGGATCGATATCAGTCTTGGTCCTACGAGCACCTTTCCACTCGTGAGTACACAGGAACCCGCACGACAACCAGCGGAGAAGCGCAGTGGGAAGGTAGAGCCTAACCGTGATTGTGAACCCGAGCGCCGGCAAGTGGTACCGATATGGGACCAACAGGCCCCACTCCCTGTAGCCCCCGTTCTGGGGGCAAGTGAGGCTCCCGGAGTGGAAGCTCCATCTAAAACAGTCTCTTGGCTCATCTCTCATGTATGCTTTGTCCGTCGTTTCATCGTGTCAGAACCGTCATTTACGTCTTGGGGAGTCCAGGGTAGCAAGGATCTGATCACGCATGTCGCTAATGGATCTATGTTTGTTCCTTCTGACCACGCTGCACACCATGTTCTCGTTGCTTCTCTCTCTCTGCAGGCAGAGTTCGTGCGCATTGCAGTGCCCAGTATCGACACCCGGGTCTATTACACAGTGCGCAGCATTTTCTTTCTCTCTCTCCCCTATTCAATCCTAAATATCCAGTGCGTGGTCAAGAACACCAGCGAGTACGTCCTGCTTCCAGGTACTATCAAGGCTTACTTGAACAACAAACATGTCTCATCCGCCGAAATTCAGGTATGTTCATCTGATGGATCGATGATTGGTTTGATGCACGTAATATCTCCACTAGAACACGGATTTACCACAGATACTGGAATGCTCTCTCGCAGTCGACACCGGCCTGAAGATGATCCATAGCCGCGCGCCAGACACACTACCCTCTGTCGTCATGTTTGGCGGTAAAGTGATGACGACGTACACGAGCGCAACAGTCCTTCATAACACACATGCGGAGCCGATTCAGGATGTCGTTGTGCGGTGCTCCATTCCGTTGACTGCGGATCCACGTGTCACGATCATGTTGAAGGAACCAGCCGGGTTGGCAGAGATCGATGAAGGGAGTGTGGTTGTAAAAGAGGGATGTCTGGCACGATGGTCGACGGCGGGCGGGCGGAAGGGTAAGCAGGCAGGGCTATTTGAGTGGGTGTGTGACGTGAACCCTGGGACGGAGGTGCTGAAAGCCGTTTGGGAGGTGCGTGCGCCGCAAGGCCTTAACCTGTTGGAGCAAGTGCGCTCCTAGCACACAAATTTTGGAAGTTGTTCGTCAAGGCAAGAAATGTCATGTCTTCCCTTTTCAGAGAGATTACTAGCAGCAACCTGACCTGTATATATGACGTCGTGCGGAAACATGTTGTCAACATTGGTCGGAGAAGTTCAGTGATCCCGACAGAGTCAGAAATGCAATTACTACTGGCAGTTGCACACGTTCTAGAGCGATCTTACCCAAATCCCGCACATTGGTGCTCCCAAGCATTCTCGGTGGTGCCAGTTTTTACAGTCAATGACATGTTCGACTTCTGGAATGCAACACGCCAGGTCTAGATTTACATGACTCGCCGCAGGATCCTGGGTATCTGTTTGCATCAACTTGAAGGCAATGTCATGTCTGTCCATAATTCGGGTCATTTTTCTTCAAGCGAAGCAAGGAATTCAAATGAGAAAACGAATGAGGATAAGCTCGAATACAACAGAGCTTCATAATCTATGTAGGGTAACAGAAACGACATTAGAAAAAATAACAAGAATGAGGACTAACATGAGACGAAGAAACGATTGGTCCAAAAAAAGGGAGAGCCAAAAGAAAAGTAGAACCATGTCCCAAACCAACCCTACCCTTGATATTTTTTGATCAAATCTATCAACTGCGCCTGTCTAAACGCCAAATCAGCCAACGACGCCGTCGAGGATAAGGGTGCCGCATGTGAAGACCCTAAGAGAACTCTAAGACAGCCGGTACGGTCGTCGCCTTGGACGCCTCGCATTCCCAGCGCCGTACCTCTCTCCACTCCGACTGTGATGCAGCTCAGACCAACATGAGTACTACTACCATGCGATTCCACACCACCGCCGGCGACATAGGCGGCTTGGTCACCATCAAGCTGCCACCTGGAACACATTGATGACATGACGCAATTGCAAAGACCTGTAGCTCCAGGGCCTTGCCGTCGCACTTCCACAAGCGGAACAGGAGTTGAATCCGTCCCGTATTAGGTATGCGGTTCTGGTCGAGTTTGCTGGCATGATTGGAACGACCACCTGGGGAGTCTTGGCTGGTATCATAGGGAGGAAGGTGTCGTTCAATGTAAGCCCCATATCTTGGGTTCGGTACAAATTTTCTAAATTCTGATTGGGCGCATGGGGTCCAGGCCACGCTCTTCTTTGGAGGCACCTTCGGAACTGCCGCTGGAGGCGGACTCAATTTTGTTGCATTTTCGTCCTTGATAGCATGTATGGGCTTTGGTGTTGGTGGAAAGTGAGCAACGTTTCACCAGTGTGCTGAACGGTGCTGATTTCCCCCTCAAGTCTCCCAGTAGATGGTATGCATGATCCTTGGAAAGATGTGCTTCGTCCAATTGTTCGTTCTAGGTGCCCTTTATTTGGAATTCATACCCGCATCACACCAAGTATGCATTTGATTAGTATCCATGCCCGATATCACTGACACACGCGTTGCACAGTGGACTCTTACTCTGCTCTCCGTATGGTGGGCATTCGGACAGCTAGTTGCTTCCCTGATTAGCTGGGTATTCATTGCCAACTATTCATGCAATCCCTCGATACCATTTGGAGAGTGCCCCAGATCCCAAAACATGGGCTGGAGATATACCCTGTAGGTTCAAAGTTGTCACAGTCCCGCTCATCGGTTCATGGTATCGTAGAATCACGCTGTCAGTATTGATTATACTTGATTGTGGTCATTTTGAGACTAAACCATGATGCCTTGATAGCGGAGCAATCACGTTCCTGGCATTCATAATGCGTTACTTTGTGTTTGATTTACAGGAATCGCCCAAGTACCTTGTGGCCAAAGGACGGGACGAAGATGCCCTCGCGGTATATATTGTCGGTGAAATGTATGATCCGATCGACTGACTATTTAATTGTGCTAGGTTCTTCATCACGTCGCTCGTCGCAACGGCAGGACCATTTCGCTCACGATCGAAGATTTCCATAAAATCTCGGAATCATCCAGGGTGGCGACGAACTGGCGTGATTCTCTGCGCCATTCCTTCACTGATGTTTCCTTGTGCGTGCCCTTAACTCATCTCCGAGTGATCGTTTGTGATCAAGTGTCGTAGATCTCACGTCAAGCCACTGTTCTCTACGCGTCGACTGGCACTCAACACGACACTAATCATTATCATTTGGGGGTTGGTGCTTATGTTGAACTGGAAAACCATATGCTGACCTCTCGTCGCCAGTCTGATCGGGATCGCATATCCTCTCTATAGCTCGTATCTCCCCCTGTACCTCGAAGCGCGTGGTTCATTGTCGGGTCCGAGTAGTCTGAACGAGACCTACCGCAACTACGCCATCATCTCCATCTTCGGCGTCCCCGGCTCGCTTATCGCCGACTGGGTGGTTAATCCTACGCGTGGTACGGGTAGGTTCACGATTGCCAAGCGCAAGTTCTCACTTGCGGTATTCACGATGTTGTCGGCCATCTTCATGTTTTTGTTCACGACGAGCAAAACGCAAGCGTCGGTGCTTGGGTATTCGTGTGCGAATGGTCTCGTGCAGTATGTGTTCCCTTTTTCCCCTGTCTCTGTTTTTTCGCAGTGAGTTAACCCTGTTCTCCCCCCAGAAACGCCGTAAGTCACTCGATGTGCAAGTGTTATTGTCAGATACAGCACTTACCTTCCTGCCGGAATAGATGTATGGCATTCTTTATGCCTACACTCCCGAGTCGTTCCCTGCGCCTCATCGCGGTACAGGCGACGCCCTTTGTTCCGCGCTGAACCGCATCGGCGGGTTCATCGCGCCACTCATCAAGATCGCGACGACGCCCAAGACAGGGAATGTCTCTGCAAACACTGCGAACGGGTACATGTTCTTGCTATCCCTCCGTCGCTGCATTGTGAGGCTGATCTCGAGAAAACTAGACCCGTGTTCGTTTCTGCAGCCTTGTTTATGGTCTCGGCGCTCTTGACGTTGGCTCTCCCCATCGAGGTACGTCGTCGTCTGGCATTTTGCATCCTCGTTTCCACGAGCTTGACTCAATGGATTGTTAGACCGCAGGACGAGGCGCGCTCTAGGCCTCAAGTACGCGCGCCAATTGAAATTCATGCATGCACACATTTTGAACGAAGAAACGACGATAATGGCATTATGCACGGTATCATGAGATGTACTACTAGGTCGTTTCGTGCACCGCATGTAAGTTATTCGGGTTATAGATATGTATCGCAAGCATGTCCGAGTTTGAGGTGTTGATGCCGCGATAATAATCCTCATGTGGCAGTAGTACTACTGTCAATGCTATCCCACTAGTCGGTTCGAATAGTTAGTACTTCGACTTGAAATCCATGGTTTTGGAGGAAATATCCGAGAGAACTTCGTTCGACTCCACAGTAACATCCCACTAGATCTATGGCATCAGAGAGCGCTACCAGTATGTCCGGTGACTAGAACTCCGGGCCGCGCAAAGTTACAGGCTCGCCGAGGTGGTAGTACCCACACCCACACCATTTCCTCAAAACCAGGGCAATTCAACTCAATCCTAACTCAATATACTATGGACTTTGTCTCATTCTTCAACGCCGACGACCCCGCATTGAATTATGCCGTTACCCATGTGTTCTTTCCTGTGGAGGTTCCTGAAGACAGTGACTATACCATCAAGAACGATCTCTCGCTAGCTCGCGCAGTCTGTACTGCCGCCCATGCTTATACTGCCCACATCGACGACACCCTCAGGGATCAGTGGCATCCCATTGCAAAGATGCTGGATAACTTGCAAGCTTCCGTCCAGTGTGAGCATCTGGGCAAAGGCGACGTCATTTCCCAGCTTGGGAGCATGCAATCAGGAGGTACGCTATCAAATTTTCTATAAAAGCGATCCTGAACATTCGTAGACATTCTTGCATATCTCATCCGAGCTCAACGCGCTGGTGTTGTGTTCAGGAAGCAGGAGAACTGTACGCTGTATGAGTCGTTCGAGGTGTCCGCCAGCCGCGATGCTGTGCTGAAAACAGGAGGAAGCCTCGTGTGCTCGTATGCTGGGAGGGCCATTGGGATACCTAGCAAAGTGTTTGATGATGTTCATTTCCAAGCCGAACTTGCAAACTTCCTTTCTCTCCCTGACAAGGTCGACTCGGATCCTCCGAATGTTGCAGCTTCTCACCCAGAATACATTACTGCACTCCTTACTGGAATCCTGCGAGGTGTTGGCCACATCGTCGAGCGTCCTCATATTCTCAAACGTGTCCGCGACGAAGTCGGCCGATCGAAGAGCGGGGAGGAGGACGTCGATTGGTCAGAGAGGGAGGAGGCATGGGGCCGGTCATCACTTTGGCTTCTGATCAGGCTCGCAATCCAGACGTCTTTTGATCGCTCTCCTGTTGGACGGGTTTCCTACAAAGCATTCATGTTATTCTTCATATGCAACCTCGCAAAAGATGCGAACAATGCGGGTCTTTCCAGTAATCTGCTTCATCTAATTTCAGCCAAAATCCTTCGACGTTTGAGCAAACTTGGGTCAACTGCTCCCGACTGGCTGTCCGACATGGCACTCAAGACATCTACTTGTCTTCAAGATACCCTTGAAGTCAGAACGATACAGTTACTTGAAGCTGCCAAATCTCCATCGCCATATTGGAATCCCTCCGAACTTGATCTCGCAGGAGATACACAGCTCTCGCTTTCACACAGCGGTGAATACATTCGCAGCACCCTTGCAAATCCTGGCTGCAAACCCCCCGTCACCCCCTTCCACCCCAAAGATTATTACCGGGGCAACCTTGAAGATTTCTTGTCTTCGAACTCGACCTTTTTTGACAAGGCGTATAGCGCCGCCCCTTATGTCGCGCTCTATGATGTGGAGCGATCGGTCGAAGAAGGCATTGATCACTGGGTTGCTCATGTCACGAATGTGGAAGAGGCATGCACACAGCTCGGGGCGTTGATGGATATATATCTATCAGGTGCATCGATACCTTACGCGGACAATCCAGAGTATCGCTCCATTATGACATTGACAGCAATCGAGCTGTGGGTTGCACTCGACAAGCTAATTGTCGGGGACATCCCCATGCTTGCCGAATACTCTCCTGAAATTCCAATATCATTACTACAGTCACTGCTCCTCCGTGAGACGACGAACCTTCAGCGTCTTTCTCGTGTATACCAGTACCTTTTCGCTCGCCACTCCAGATCACACGCAGGGTTGTCGGTTCTATCGGATGAATTCATTGAAGACAGCTTCCCTGTTCGTTACTATGATAGTTCCCCTGATCTACGTGATCTCAAAGGTCGCATCGAGGAAGGGACAATTTCGAGGGTCGTTGAAGGTGGTGACCTTCCGGAGAGGGGAGCTGCAAGTTTCGGATTTACCCTCTGCAAGGATAGAACCCAAGATAGGGATCAATACCAGACTCGTCGACAACTGGATGAGGATGCAGAAGTTCCGAAATCACCATTACCGATTCCACCGTTGCATGTCAAGGTTCTTACATTTGAATTGCAATGCCCGGTGACCTTTCGCGTCTGGCGTTCTGCCATCGCGCACCTCCTATATCGCTTCGATAGAGACAGAATCAAGTCATTCGATATTGGATCCGGGACCAAACCCCACGATCACCTCTCTGATATTCCTGAGTTACAACCTTACCTCGTCGAGCACCAACCCCAGGAGTTACCCACCCACAGCCACTTCCAGCTTGCTTTTTTTCGTCCAGACAGTCTCGAGTCTCGCAAGGGTTCGAGGTTAGGCTATGCATTCAAGTGGCTTCCCCCCTATAACGAACGCTCAAGATGGTGTGGCATTGGGAATGGGCCGTTGTCACAGCACACCACATACTACAACTTTTTCGATGATCTTCACAACCACTCCCCGTGGAAGGAAACAAGAGGCTTGGCCCGATACATTGGAGATACCACTCACACTTCCAACGAGGTCCTGTCTACCCAAGTTGATTGTCCTGCGGATCTTTCGCTTGACGAATTCGTTGCTCTTGGCCACATGCGCAGTGGAAATTCGTTACAATGGGTCAACATCTTGCGGGAGTTGCGCGGTAGAACTCTCAACTTTCGTTCTCATGAAGTTTATTTCCTGCTGGCTCAGACGACCTCTGAAGTTGGTCCGTTGGATGTGGACTCGGGGGAGTGGGTGTGGCACCAGGAGCTTCAAAACCCGTCTTTCTGCAACGGGCTACTTGATGCGCTGCAAAGTTTGTTCATGGATGTTAGTGCTAGCTCCTTGGATGAGGTGACAATGCGTACGATTTCAATGTTGCTCACTCGAGTCCTTGCATCCAGCCCTTGTGAAGGTGTCTCTGAGCGAGCGCTCCAGCTTCTTCGGAACGTACGCAGGAAGACGTTGGTATGGGTGCAAGAGCTTGCATACAATCTAATGCAGGCATCTACAAACGATGAACGACGACAGCGTCTGTACAACATGGCTGTCACTTGTCGGAGCACCTTTGATGTCAGCACTGGTTTGCTCCGCGAGGTCCTCCATTCCGCAGAGGATGTTCAAGCATTTTTGTCTTGCACTTTCTTTATACATGCAACCAGCCAAGTCCTTCATTCCCCAAAACGCCAATGTGAAATCACCAACTGCCGCTCTGGCTATTTTAGCTCTTCCGACATTTGTGATTATTCGCACCTACTCCATCAACGAAACCGTCGGCTCCCTGTGGCTGTTGAAGAGGTCTTGAGGGATGTCATCCAGGCTGATGTCTCGGATCGAGGCATTGATCTTGCAGTGCGTGACATTTGGCCTGGATATCGACCAGGACCCCGA
>JBBPNM010000258.1:0-12089 GCA_038090895.1 Boletus bicoloroides
CCTTCCCCAAAACTTCCCTTTTCTCTTCCCGTTTGCTACTCGCTACAATTACTTGCAATCTACATCAATAGCGAAACTATTGAAAGCGTCACCCCCCAATCCCAACCCGACTCTCCATAATCGAGCGACCGTCGTCCTTACAGACTTTTATCCTGCCGTGCTCGACAATCTACGGTCCAACATCGACATCAATTTTCAAACTGTCTCTGACCACACCGACCACGCGATCCTCGTCGAAACTCACCATTTGGACTGGTCGTCTTTTTCAACGACAGAGCCGAAACCCGACATCTTGTCAACCCCTTTTGATGTCATTGTTGGCGCAGACATTGTTTACGAGGCTCAACATGCTGTTTGGATACGCGACTGTCTAAAGAAGTCTCTTCTCGCATTCCCCGATGGTTTGAACGAGGATCCTGTATTTCACCTCGTCATCCCTTTGCGACCAACACATACATTCGAATCAAGTACAGTCGAAGAGGTGTTTGGCTCCACAGATCGTGTCTCGCAGCCAGAGCTTACCATACTCTCCAAAGAATCTATTGTCTGTGAAGCTTATAGAGGTGGGAGATCTGAGAGGAGTCGCACTGACGATGATGTAGAGTATGTTTACTATCGAATCGGATGGACGCAATAACCAGATAAATGCGAAAGGGTTTATCAAGAACATGAGCGTATGTAGATCCAAAGGTCCAGGGACGTTAAGAAGCGCAAGTAACTGGCAAGTGACGGAAACAGGCAAAAAGCAAGGTGTTGTCCTCACTTCATCGAGGCAATTAGAATGTCCAACTCCCGTGCGATCAGCGAGTTCGGACACTGTCTCTTCAGTGCTCTGGAAAGGCATCAGTACGACCACAACAATGACAAAGGAAAACATACTCGAGTCCTTTCTTGTCGCCTCGTTCCTTGCACTCTCTACCGGCAGCGCGCCAGTCCTCACAAAGAACGTATAATTCTATTCTCTTGGGTGCATCGCATCGTATGACGTAGCTTGCAGCCTCTTTGAGATGCCCGGCTGAGACGAGATGTCGGACGAACGCCTCGTATCCTATCGGACTCCGTCTCGATCGCGCAAAAGCGTTGAGACCGTCAAAGTCTCGGAGGGCCGTCAGAGCGTGGAGTTTGAGATACCAGAACCTACGTCCAAAAGACGGTAATGAGATTCCCATCTGGACGAGTGTCATCGTCCACGTACCGTTTGTCGGGGACCTTGAACTCACTCTTGACCTTGTCCGCTTTCTTGTTCATCCCGTTCATGAGACAGCTACGTATCGTCTGAGAGACGCTTTGTCCAAAGAATTTTACTTTGCCATCAGAGTCCTTTTCGAGCTGTTGCTGCATCGCAAGTAGACGTGCGCTCTCATCCATCATCTACATCCCCCATATCAACCCTTTGGATCATAGTCTCCGGAATCCTGGACACACCTTAGCTTCAAAGCCACGGTCCTTGTCCTCGGAAAAGAACTTTTCCGCAGCCTTGATAGATGTGATCGTGGCGGCTTGATCCTACCTTGCTTGATTACAAACGTGAACGAGGTCAACGAAAGCCACACACCGTCATTTGACTCGCTTCTTCCAGCGCTAGCACAGCACTTTCCACTCTTCGGTCATCACTATAGTAGAAGTCACGTAGCATTTCCCTGTTCTGTTCTCGAGCATACACCTGGAGTAGCTTGCTGGCAAGTACAAGGCGTTCTCCCCCGTCCTCGATCAGACGGAAGAAGGAGCCGAGTGGGAGTCGCTTGTGCAAGTGCAGAAGAACATGGTAAACTAACGCGGTTAGCAAGTCACTTCGCTACGATCGATATAGATAGGCACATACTGAGTTCGGTATCCCCACTATCCACCGCCTTCAACAACGCCAATTTGTCTTCTTTCATCGTCAACAAGAGCGGCACCTGATCCGAAGTACGCGTCTCGTGGTCGAGAAGCTTAGGCAAGTTGTCGTTGGCAAGGCCGACGCCGGTGAATAGAAGACGAAGCGCTCACCTTGGTCGCCAGACCCGCCCTGCCTACTTCCCATGCACGACGCGCAATCTCTGCATAGCTCACGGCGCCTTTACCGAGCTTCTCGAATTTGTCGACGATCACTTTGCACAACTCCACGTCTTCGGTATCAGTGGTGGAAGCTTTAGAGCGCGCAATCTTTGCGCTGGCCCAGTGCCTCAACACAATGTCAGCCTTGAGTGAGAGGTATGACGAGACCCGGAGAGCAAGCAGGTGCAAGTTCCTCGATGTCAGCCGGGTGATGAGATGCATCGGGGACACGTATTGGTATCTGACACATACAACCATAAGTAAAATGGCAAAAACACGGGATATTTTGCTCACTGGGAATAGGTCAATGGTATCCCGATCTCGTAGAACCTGACCGAGTTCAACACCTTGAGTGCCTGCCCCATCGAAACGAAATCACCCGGGTTGTAGAGATCCAAGAATCCCCAACCAAATTTTGCTGCCTAAAAATCCACCAATTATCAAAGAAAGGTGATTTCAAATCGCAGGGACTAACACTGAGAAGGCGGCGTTGCCAGTATGGTTCCCATTCGTGACCTGCAGCATCAATGCATTCATTGACAGCCGCAGCGAGTTCAGGCCGAATGCTCCGAATGCTCTCGTCCGCCTTGGATGAACGCCGAGTGAAGCTCTCCCAGGCATCAAATAGTATTGCAGACGGAGACGTTGAGCCAGGTCGGAAAACCGACATCGACGATGCTACTGTGGAATCAGTCCGTGACGAATTCAGTGAGCGTTATCCATACCGGGTACTTTTTGTATAAAATCAGAGACCTCTTGACCAATGACACGCACACCATCGAGTTCCGTGACTGCAAATGTCGCTCCAGAATAGAAATATCTGTCATACTTTACTTGTTTCGCGAGATTCAATTTGCACTGCGACTTACCGTAAAGTGTCGCCGGAAGGCCCGACCAAGAGTGCAAGGTTATCCCACGTGACGAGAATGGCATCGTTCCCGCACCATTCGACTTGGTTAACTGGACCCTCCGCACCGACTGTTTGGGTGTCATATTCCGCGAGGCTACGTTGAAAATCGGTCGAGACGACCCAAAGAAGACCAGTGTGGTTCAAGAGTGCCAACAATTTGCCGTTCGGGGACGGAGATACCCTCAAAAACGGCCCGCGCGCTACACGTTGGTCTATACTCTCCAGATTATCGACGACGAGAATCGACGTCTCCACCGAGAGTAACACTTCGACATGCCGCGAGATATTCTGATCAGGTGGAATGACAGCCCACGCATGAGGTGGCTCGGACAATGCTATGTTCCGCCCGTTCAGTCATCTCACGTCAAAACACGCACACGTCACCCACACACCAGGATTCGCCAACGTGAGCGGCTTGCCGCCTCCCCAGTCCTTGATCTCCAAGAACGTCAATGATCCCGTCAGAGCTACCAATCCATTCTCATGGATCCGGGCGTCTATGATTCCCATTTCTGCAGCCTCTGATCCGAGGGAATATTGTTGATAGTCGCCTTGGAGGTCGTATGATCGGTAGACACCCTCTTCGTTGAGCACTACCAACCGTTCGTCGGTAGTCCATCCAAACCGAATGATTCTTCCCTGATCCCACTGTCCGCTAGTTCGTCAGCATCTTCGCATGGAGTTGTAGGAGCAATAGAACATCCACATTGAGTAACAGCAACCCCTCGCCTGCAGAAGAAAACACTTGAATCTGGGATCTCGAGAACGTAGGACCGGCGCGACCAATAGCGATTATCTTTGAACTATCACGCATGAGGGCTGTAGGACGGTGGGTGGGTCAGAATACGTGGTCGTACGTCGTTGCAGTAGTGTGCACGTACCCATGGGTCCACCATTTCGACAGCCAGCGATAATGAAGTCGTTCAACTCGGGGAGTTTCCCCGGAATTGAATAGAGTTGTAAACGTCGATAGAACACGTTTCCTTCTGGCATTGCTTCCCAAGTAGTGGTCGGGTGTTCGACAGCGGGGTCCATCACGTCGCTTCGTGTAATGATGTGCTTCACTGGTGGGCAGTGACTTGTTCCAGTACCTGTTCCAAAGTCCTCAACGATGACCTGCGAGAATTGAAGCTCGATAGGCCCGAAGCGAAGCTTATTGAACAAACTTCCAGTCCAAGCAGTGGTGTTGGCTGCCGCCGTCTGTAAGCAGTAATAGTGTTCGGTAACCGAACTAACGTCACACCACTCTATGGTCAAGCTAATACTCGGAATGGAGAAAATGCATACTAGTAATGTGTATACACGATCTAAGTGTTACATGCGTTATAACGGCCTAGTAATAATCTACGGAAATAGTAATGCCCAAGGGTCTAAGTTATATGTCAAAAAATACGAATGAAAAAATAAATGGCCCTGCCTTGTAACCAACAAGGATGGTCACCAAAGCCTACCCGAAAGCAAAGAGGACGGGTGTTAATAAACCCTGATTGGGATGCGCGCCCTCACGTCGTCTTGACCGACCAAGACAGAAACATCAAGGTAATACTTGAAAAAAAGTGAGATACGCTCAATCGCCGTGCATAGCAACAGTTCTCACCTTAACGCTGAATCCGGGCCAGTCCACACTAGGCAACATGTCCTTTGTCAATTGCACTTTCCCCTTGTAGAGTCCATCAGGAAGATTCTGCGACACATTGTTCACCCGAGGACGTTTTGGAAAACCAACGGAGATCTGAGTCAGCAGTGTTCGTGATGTAGAAAATGCCTCTTGTGGGAGCTCAGCTAGCGCTTTGTTTGCCGGAAAAAGGTCCTCCCGAGTGTGAGATCGAGTGGGAGTTCTGACCGATCGTTTGAACAACTTAGAGCGAGGGGCGAACGGAGATGTTTGGCTGTCCGACTCATCGCTAGCGGGTGGTGTGTCTGGAAGAATCGGTGATTGCGGTGTACGTTGTGGGGTTATGGTAATTTTGCGGATAAGAGATACGGCTATCGTTGCATCAGCAGCGATCTCCTTGATTAGACATAGTGATCCAGTGCTCGTTGAGAACACAACAAAATATAGGATGGAGCTACAGCGAGAAAATGATTGGGGACGGGGAAGTGTCACCTACGGTAAGCACCGTTAGTCTCATTCCCCAAACCAAGTTGCACATTCACTCACCGCACAGTTGAACGGAATCGGACGTTCGGGAATCAAAGGCATTTCCAGCCAAGATTCCGGTTCCATAGCAAAACCATCAATGGATTGGAAATCGGTATCCGGTTGGAATAGTAGAGGAGCTTCTAATCTGGAAGAAGGCAGTCAGATTTCGTCTTGTATGCTACAACCGACGTACATGGCCTGGTTTTCGGACCCGTCAGTCGCTTCCCAAACGGCTGTGATCCGATATGCGACTTCGAGTTCCTCCATGGGCGATTGGCCTCGCGAATTCCCGGTAGGAGTCTTGTATGAGAATGTCGACGGCATTTCCTCACCGCGCTGAGACCCACGAGGAAGTTCGAAGTTGAATTCGCAAGAACGGTATGCAGGACTGTTTAGGCTTGATGAGCTCGGTCGCTTACGAATGCTAAGCGCCCCACGGATGGTCGATCGAGAATCAAGAATAGATGAGATGGGAATTGCAGCTGATGAAGACAAGAATACATGTCGATTTGTCCTGACTGTCGGTTTATGTGGATAGTCGTCGACCGCATTGTCCTTGACAGACGAGTATTCAAAGGCTCCTTCCAGCTGACCTTCTATCAACCGAGAGAAAGGATGCGGATATGCGAAAACATACAGAGATCGTTAAGCGACCGCTCTGGGAGCAGCTGGGATCAAGAATAACTTTCCCTTCGATCTTATCCTGGTCACCAAACACCGGAAGAGAATGCGAGATCTCCAGCCCAGGATGTTTTGCAACCTTAATGGAAGGACTATATATTTGCATATCCAAAAGTAAGGAGCTAGAGAATCCGGCTGAGTGTTTTTCTCTATAGTATATGAGTTCTGCTCACCGGAAGCACGACATGTGTGAATTAGAAGAAGTGGGCCTCCTCTCGAGTCTCGCGGCCTGCACGTAGCTCGAGGACGCCGGTGGGGATTGGATAATAAGGGAGGGCTTGAGGAGTACCATCCTAGGCCGAGAAAGTATAAAGGACCATAAAAAAGAGGGAGTACCACCTGCGATATCTGGCGTCCCGGCTGATATAAGTCTGCCCGACAGACTGCCGTACATCGTATAACCTTAATCTGACAGAGAAGCAGTATGACCGTGGGGGCCGTCTTCAGCTCCATGGGTGCGGTAATTCACGTCGCCATGTGATCAGATCGCACAGTTCATTCAACGTATCTGTATTTTGAAGATTTTATCCAGAGGAGTCATTTGGGGTTGAGCTCACGTTAATCCTCAGACTGATCCCGAGCTTCCTGGCCAAGGAGTACGCGCTGTTGAATTATTATTGGAAGATTCGAACCCTGAGAAACCTCGGAGAAAGCACTTCAGTGAAACAGTCACAAACGGTTAGCTGGTAGCCGATGGTACATTGGATGGTAAGTCGATGGCAGCCGTCCCAAGTCCCCTGATGTTTCATGATCATGATAATTCGCGGGATTGGGAGGTTGAGACTTGCAATTCAACCTTTGAGGCGCATGCTGGTAGAGTCTTTACGTTTTGAAGATTTACGCGGTTTCGATGATACAATTGTAATCTCACTCACATTGATCCGCATCAACGGATGCTGGCTGCAGGATCTTCCTTAGCCTTTGACGCCGCTTGCCGTGGCGGGTAAGAGTCTGAATCGGTGACAGCCGGTTGTCAACCTGATCGCAAATCTTCCGTGTGAAAACTTACCACGCTGAGATGCCGTGATACGAACTGGCCACTGGCCTGAGGGTAAAATCCCCTGTGGTGTTTTTTTTTCGAAAGTTGGCATGGTACCCTTGTGATGCCACAAATTCAACCTTCATCGCCATTGGTACTTCTTAATGCTACGAAAAACGGACCCTGAAGTTATGAGTCGCGCAAACCTGAGAGGGACGGATGGACGTCTGCAATAGGGCTCCGTAGGCACAACCAGGGCCGTTTCAACGCACAAAACAGGTCCGCAGACCGAGATAAGCGCTGGCCGACTGGTGAGCCATGTCCTGTGGTGCGTCAAGGTAGGATGATCCATGTGGGTGAAAGTTGAAGTTGTCGGATTCTCTGACCAATTTCTAAACCTCCTAAGAGAAGCCAAGTAACCATAAACTTTTGCGCACAGCTCGACCGGAGGAAGAAGTTCCAGCGTAAAGACTACTTCAACTCCGACGGCTATGCCGCATTAGTACTGTGCCCGGCTGGCAGGTAACTTGTTTTAAAAATTATGGGGTGCAGGAATTGCTGCACCATGCAGCACATGGTACCAAATCGAACCGCGTGGGACAACAGGTGTGCGTAGGAATCCCAGTTAGCCTAGTCTCCCCCTACTAATGGACCAGAGAGTCAGGTGGAAACTATGATCTGAATAGGTATCTTCCCGAAATATTAGGGAGACCCGAACATCAGCATCAAAAATTCATTTATCCGGGACAAATTTTACCATGCATTCCGAGCAGAGGCATTCGCCAAAGGGTGATCACACTCACTCATCCATTATCGCACCAAGGGACGGGATATCTGCAGTCCAATTCGACATGGAATATTATCTGACCGAAAGGTAAGTCTTATGTTCACCGTTGGCCGTTTAATCGCAAATAGTGGCGTCTCTTCGACTTCCTTGGGGTCTTGCTGCCTCCGTTATCCGACAAACCCCATCGAACCATCGAACCATCTCATGCGGAACCAGATAGACATGGAAATCACCATGGTGATCATCTGTTAACAGAATTGTGTCGGAGGCCGCCGTGATACTCGATCAAATACTTTGAAGATATTAGGCGAAACTGATGAAAAATGCAAGAACAGTCTAGCGGCTGAAAACCTGAGCACGTCGACCATTAGAGAAGCCCATTTTGCAAGATGGTAGTTGTGAAATTGCCAGTTTAAGGACCATAGATCAATCGTCGGGTATTGACGATCCCAGTGGACCAATTCAAAGATGTTGGGTAGTAGACAGCAGACCATCCGAATCAGTAAATTTCGGATAGGGGTATGTGAAGATGTTTCTCATCCAAGCAACGAACCAATAAACAAGATATTCCATTGGGAACTGCTAGCGGACACCCAACTTTTCAGAGCAGTAATTTTTGACGCTGTAACTATACTTGAGAGTTTCATACATACTATGTCTGACTAATAGGCAGCCTGCGAAAATTAGAGTTGCCGGTCTAATGCCGCACACGGTCTCACCTGCGACTGATCGAGATCCTTTGGTGATCGAGCAACTATTTCCAGGTTATCAAGTCCAAGTCGATGAAGAGCGTCCTGATCACAGGTTCCAACAATTGACGTTTTCCATGATGATCTGACGGACCAATATCATACCTAGGTGCATCTGGCGTCCTAGGGACTGCCGTGTACAACACATTCCGGCGCGCAGGCGTCCACACCGTCGGTTTATCGTACTCGCAAGTCAAAGAAGGATTCGTTAGACTCGATTTGACCAACGATTTGCTCTCCCAGGGAGGTGCTATCCTCCGCAAATTGTTTAACGAACACAAATTCAACTGTATGTCGATGGTTCTGTGACGCTCGGTGCTAATGCGTCAAATCCATTTCAAGGGGTGATTCACTGCGCAGCCGAAAGACGGCCAGATGCATTCAAAGAAGTAAGTCGGGTATCTTTCCATGAGCTCCCCAACAGGTGTTCATCAATCTTTTCTGCAGGGTGGCGCCGCGGCCGCAGTCAAGGTCCGCGCTACGAATTTGTCAGACCTCATCGAGTTTTGTGATTAACATCACCCATGTAGCTTAACCAAGATGTGCCTGGACACCTCGCTGAAATCAGCAGGGATAACGGCGCTATTCTTGTATACATTTCCACAGGTACGTTGGGCTGTCCTGGTAACATACGTACGTTCTCACACAGAAGGTGCCCTGGAATGTAGATTATGTCTTTGACGGGAGAAACCCGCCTTACAACCCAGGAAGCGAGGCAAACCCGTTGCAGGAATATGGTGTCACCAAATTTGCTGGCGAAAGGGCCGCTTTAGGTGTGAGTGGCGCCAAGGTTGTCGTTCTTCGAGTGCCCGTGCTGTAAGTCGCACCAAGTTTGCGATGCATTTCTCACCTGACTTGATTATATCAAAGTTATGGTCCTGCACCGAAGAATTCAGATAGCGCAGTCAACATCCTCCTCGACGTCGTCCAGGATCAATCTGGAAAGACTTACAAGATGGACGACTATGCACAAAGGTACCCCACCAACGTCCTCGATATAGCCGCTTTCCTCGTTCGCCTGTCGGGTAGGTGCTCGATCTCATCACCTATTTGTTTTCTTCACATTCGGGAGACAGATTTGGACAAGGCTATCCCCCGAATCGTGCACTATTCTGCCGATGAATGCCTGACCAAGTACAATATCTGCGAGATATTTGGAAAGATCCTCAACCTGCCCATAAATCACATCATCCGTGACAACTCCGTCCCAGCGGACGCGGTCGCGCGCCCTAGAGACTGTCACTTGTCCACCGAACAAACGGTAGCGTTGGTCGGTGACTTGGGATGCTCACACTTCGAGGACTGGTGGTCCAAACATTTGACTAGTACCCAGACAAAGTAGAACGTAACTCAGCCAGCAGTCTCAATTGTTTTGTATGTACATCATGTCTTTCCCCTAGGACTTTCCTACTCGGTTTGTGGCTCCTTCTCTACCAGAGATGCCTTTTGAGCGGGCAGGCACTGAGCATACTGCTCTTTAACCTATCGGATGCCGATTTCGATGGGTCGTAAGGTATAGAACGCATCAAATTGTTTCGACGCACCGCATCACTAAAGTATTCTGTGCACATGATAAAAATCAGACATAGTCCCTTTAGGACTCGATAGGGACCTACCTGCGCGTTGTTCGATGTCTTTCATGGGTTTAGAGCATGTCCCATCAATGGACGATACGCCCATCGGGATATGAGATCCCGTTGCTTCAAGCGGAGGTGATTGAGTACCAGACGCCATTCAATGTAATCGACTAAGGTGTAGTGAATCTGGGGGCCTCCTAAGAAGGATGACATCATGGCATCGGGTGTTCCCGAACACATATCCAGACAAAAAAGGAAACCCTTCTTGAGTTAAGGCTTGCACGACATGAAAAGGTATGTCCCTACGACCCGTTAATCACCGACATGAGCTTCCATCGACTTCCCTTCGTACTCTGACACATCAATCTCCTCAAACACCGCCGCGGCACCCACGACAGGGAACAAACGATTTAGCGCATAATACACGATACACGATACCCCGAATCCTGTAAAGAACGAGAGCTCGTATATCCGCGTAGCCGCAACCGGTACCGTACGACCAGCTTGACAGCACGGAGATCCACGGGAAGCATCGTCAATCGTGTCAGTACAGTGTTTTTTTTTCTCAGCTGGACCATGGCGGGCCCATCGCCAAAGCGGCTCAGAAAGAAGAGAAGACTCACTGGCGCCGGCGAATCCGACCACGTTGATCAAGATTCCAGATATATAAGCCGCATAGGCACTGCAAAGGGCGTCGTAAGCCATCCAGATATCCCACCGACATGCTCAAGCACTCACCGGAAATTTACCCCGTACGTATACCAGTACCAGCTGTCCTTTCCCGCCTGGTACAAATCAACAACCTTGTAATGTCCCTTGCGAATCAGGTAATATTCTGTGACCTAACCACATCGCTCATGAGCGCAGATCGTAGGTCTAATGACCAACTCACCATTACTCCAGCAATGGAGCTTAGAAAGACAGAGTATGCGGATAGGTAAGATGTAAAGTTGTTGCTGCTCTTGAGCAAGTTCCATGGACACATGCATAAGCCAACAATAGCTGCAATGTATCCCCCTCGTCGGATATTCTATGAACACGAAAAGTGGTGTTCATCATCAATGCAATCATATCGCGTCGGCACAGGTAAATTGTCTAGAAAGTCGCAGTTGACAATGACACTCACAATGAAACGAGGAAATAGCGCGGTCAGGTCGCACCCAGCCGAAACTGAGTTTGCGGATATATTCGTTCTGCGCAAACACATATGCACGAACCGCACATGACCAAAAACGAGTTTCAGAAGCAGAACATGAGTCGCCGTTCACTGTTCGGCAACATAAAACAAACATACCCCATCTGGCACATGTGCATAGGTTATTCCGTGAATGATGATGGTATGTCTTGCACATTGAAAGAGAACAATTCTGTTACTCACCTGTGCAATAACAAAGGAGACAGAGATGAACCATACCTGGTCGACGGGTGAGCCACATCGGACAGAGTGAACATAGTAAGTACTGGACACACCCCAAACCTCGTCGCGGGAGAAGGATTATCATCCAAGAACCGGTTCAATAAATCGATGGGCGACCAGATAGCCTCTCCATATATAGCCTGGGAAGATGAACTGACTAGGATGCCGATCAAACACACGATAGAAGACGCCAGAGGGAATGCGAAAAGCTGTGGCCAAACTGCCGCAGCGGGTGTCCTTGCCCTAGACGCAAAGTCTGGAGCGTTCCTGTTTTGTATCAAAGTGAGATGTGGGGCTGAGAAGTGAACGAAACATGCTGACGTGAGAAGTGTTACCGTGTTACTGATGCACGACATGAGGCTCACGACCATTGCCCAGGCCAGATTGGATCCATGGATAGAGGCAGGCTGATGTACGATGGGCCCTATACCATGTGCTTTGAGGATGCACCATACGAGGAATATAATCGCCGCGGTGGGCATAACCACCATCTTCACTACAAAGAAGTGGCGACTTTCCAGAATGCATGAGCGGAATCATCTCGAATCTCGAACGTTCTCTTACGAACATCTTGTGCACAGGAAACCATATCAAGGGTAACGATAGGAGCCAGAACAGAAAGAAGCACATAAAGTCTCGAGTATTTGTTCCGGAAGAAGCTAGAAGTGAATTGGCTGGGTTCCAATCGTGTTCATAAAAGATTGCGTGTTCATATTCTCCAAAGGATGAATTCACTCACGAATATTGTTCACACTTGGCCACATAGCACGTAGCATCACCAAAATACACGTCCCCCCAATGCTTGCTTG
>JBBPNM010000259.1:0-12073 GCA_038090895.1 Boletus bicoloroides
GGAGGGCCACCTCCAGTTTCGTACGCTGCTGTGATCTGGTCGATGATGCTTTGAGCCTTGTCGTGGCCGAGTGCTGAAATAGATGTGAGAGAGGGCTCATTAAAAGATGACGGACAGACTGACATGCATAGTAGTCTCGAACATTGGCAAGATGGTTGCGACCGCTGTTATGAGCCTTGCGGACTAACATACAGTCAGATGGTGTGAGCGCCCTGCAAAAGGAAACATACCTGAGGCTGAATCGTGGGTTAGGAATACATCACAATAATCGCAGTAATGTTTCTGTACTGGAGTGTAAGATACGATTAGGGAGCACGATGGACCGACTTACTGGCATCGTGCAGGTCGAGTGGATGTCGAGGACGGAGTGAGTGGACTCAAAATGACCGGATGCTGACTAATCATATCCATAGGTTGCATGGATCCTTCATCTACAGGCATACAAGAGCCCTTTGATCTCATACGACTATCGCTCAGCGAGCGGGTATTCGTAAAGCTACGGGGAGATCGCGAGCTGTCAGGGATTCTACACGTATGTCACCCCTTCGTTCTGCATGTGTGGGGCTTGATCGTTGAGGACAGGCATATGATGGACACATGAACCTCATCCTCAGTGATGTCGAAGAGACGATCATGATTGTGGATACTGTCGATGGCAACTTTGAAGGCCATGGAGGGGCCGTCAAGGTGGGTGGAGCTGCTGGCCGATGCAAGCGATGCTGATGGCCCGAGAAGGTTGCAAAGAGAAAGATGGAGATGCTTTTTGTTCGAGGAGACGGTGTGATCCTGGTAGGGTTTGATCGAGGAGGGAGACCCGCGCTGACTATTCGACACAAAGGTCTCGCCTCCATCGCGGACATGAACGCGTTTCGGTACTCGCTGTCGTCTGCCAGCATATATTTTTTGGCAGCTCCAGTAAAACTCGCAAGAGACTACATGGCATGTAACAACATTATCAGTGATATAATTAAAATACACATAGAAAGTGGTCAGTTGGTGTGGTGATTCAACGAGACGACGCCAAGCTAGGGCTGTCAGTCAGAGTCCGGGACGACAGCATCCTCGGGCCATGTTTCTGGGTCTCTGCGCCAGGCGGCGTGGATGACCTTTATCTGGTGAAGGGTTACTGGAGAGGAGATGGGATGGGATTGGTGTACACACCACGATGCTCATTGGCAAACGGTGCTTGAGCCTCTTTCCATTGACGAGGCCTTTCCAGACCTGATCGATGCCGCGATTCCAGACGGGATCCGTGTGTGGATCCGTGTCGGCGAGGAGACGTTGTAGACGTGTGTGCGATGTGGAGAGGTGGTGTCGTTGAGGAGGGAGTGTATGCGGTGGGGGTGCGAGCCAACGAGCTCGACGGGCAGCGTAGTGATCAGGACCAGGTGGCGGCAGTGGATGAGCCATATCGAGCAGGATATTCTCACGGTACGCGTGAGTAATACCACAAGTGCGCACTCACAAAACGACTCAAACGACGCTCATGAGGCCATCGAGACTCGTCTACCGACACACGTCCCCAGCGCAGTCGACGACGTCCCTTTCAGACAACGACGACGACGATCCAGAAAAATCGACCATATTCTCTCGCTCACTCTCTGCCGTCGTTTCACCAGCACAATGGGCCTCTCGTCACCACCATCCCGAGACACCCCCCTCCTCCCATTCACCCATGTCCCATCTTCCCCCAGAAGTACTCATACACATCCTCAAGCATATCCACTCACAACGTGATCTTTATCACGCCCTTCTCGTTTCTCGATCCTGGTGCGAGTGTGCCGTAGAGCTCCTTTGGCATAGGCCTGCCTTCACCCGTCTCTCCACCCTCGTCAAGATGATGCGGGTCCTCACCCGCGCCGATCAGACTTTCTCCTACGCTCGTTTCATCCGTCGTCTCAATTTTCTCTTCCTCGGCGCCGACCTCACCGATGCCCTCTTCTCCCGTCTCGCCCAGTGTGATCGGCTCGAACGTCTCACCCTTGTCAACTGCCATGCCATCTCCGATGACGCTCTCTCGCGTGTCCTCCCTTGCTTACCTAATTTAGTCGCAATCGACCTCACAGGCGTTACTAAAACCTCCGATTCTGTCATCGCCGGTCTCGCAGCTGCCTCCAAGCGTCTTCAGGGGATTAACCTCAGCGGTTGCAAAAACGTAACCGATCTCGGTGTCCTCGCTCTCGCGGCAAATTGTCCTCTCCTCCGCCGCGTAAAGCTCAGCGGCCTTGAGCAAGTCACTGATGCACCCGTCTCCGCCCTCGCAAAGTCTTGTCCTCTCCTCCTCGAGATCGATCTCAACAACTGCAAGCGCATCACAGACATATCTGTCCGTGATCTTTGGACCTATTCAATCCATATGCGGGAGATGAGACTCTCCCAATGCACCGAACTCACGGACGCAGCTTTCCCTGCGCCCCTCAGGAATGATAACATTCCTCGCACCAATAATCTTTTCCCGTCTCCCAGACTTTCCGAAGATCTTCCCCCTCTCGTCCTATCCAGGCCTTTGGATCACCTTCGTATGCTCGACCTTACGTCCTGCTCACTCATCACCGACGACGCCGTTGACGGCATCATATCACACGCACCAAAGATCAGAAATCTTGTCTTGTCCAAGTGTACGCAACTCACCGATCGCACGGTCGAGAACGTCTGTATTCTCGGCAAACATCTCCACTACCTCCATCTCGGTCACGCCGCAAACATCTCCGACAGATCCATCAAATCGCTTGCAAGGTGTTGCACGCGGTTGCGATATGTAGATTTTGCAAGTGGGTCCCACACCTTTTCGATGCGTCTAGCACTCACCTCGCTTATCAGATTGCACTCTCCTTACTGACATGTCCGTGTTTGAGTTGGCTAGTTTACCCAAGCTTCGCCGTATCGGTCTCGTGCGCGTCAGTAACTTGACCGACGAAGCGGTATATGCTCTTGCAGAGCGTCACAGCACTCTGGAGCGCATTCATCTCTCGTACTGTGACCAAATTTCCGTCATGGCAATTCATTTCCTCCTTCAAAAACTCCACAAACTTACGCACCTCAGTTTGACCGGCATACCCTCTTTTCGTAAACCAGAGCTGCAGCAATTCTGTAGACAACCTCCACAAGTGCGTTGGCAACCGAGCTCAAGTTTCATTATTCCTCACACCGAGTACAGGAATTTAATATGAGCCAGCGTCTGGCTTTCTGCGTGTACTCCGGAAATGGCGTCTCAAAGCTCAGATCTTTCTTGACCGATTTGTTCAATACCATCACGGAAGACATGAATGGAGATGATGATGAAACGGAGTATGACGATGACTTTGACGAGGGTTTTAACGAGGTGCCCCAAGACGTCGAGATGGAGATGGGCAACGAAGGAGATATTGACGTTGACGAAGATTTTATGCGTGATGGATCTTTCCGGTACCGTAGCGTGGATCCTCCTGCAGTTCAACCAGTCCAACCAACTATCATCTCTATGTCGCACGCATTCGAGGCACCCATCCAACGCAATCTGACATTGCGATCCAGCCAGGCGTCTCTTCCGTCTGGTGGTCCAACCACCGCTCTGCCAGCTTCATCCCAGCCTGTAGCTCAGGATGTCGCCATGCAACCCGTGACAGGTTCTTCCAACGGAACACAACGCCGGTCACGGGGATTTGGACGTCAACCAGTGATTGAATTATCCACTTCCCCAACACCAAGTGACATTGGTTCCAACCGTAGCACCGGAACGACGCAGTCGAATGGCGCTGCTTTCTTCCGGACATATCACGACTTGTCGTCTTCATCAAGAAACACTGAAGCGATGACACCAGACTATGTCTACGCTGAGATTGGGCACGGCAGGGGTACTGTCGGGCCTTTAGGACACACAAATCCTGTGCCCAGACATACTTTCCCGCCCGCCGCCTCGCTCCACGGCACCATTGGCGCTACCCCACAAGGCATTACCCAAGTCATGCACTCGGCAGGGATCCCCATGGATGTATACCAGGAGCGAGGGACACTGGTGTCAGATCCTCCCATCATCACAGAACCTTCTGTTCCATGGCCCCACCACGAGCCTCCGTCCCCCGCGACAGTGCAGCCTAGTTCCCCGGAGACATACCATCCTGTCTCGTCCGCTATGGCCCCCGATGCAGACCCTCGCGAGCCAGAAGCAAGAGGACGGAGCGTGAAGAGGAGTCTGCGAAATACGTTCAACGCCGCGGAGCACTATGCAACGACTTTCTTATTTGGGCGTGGGTCTGCATCGAACAGCACGGCCCACGACGGGAATACCAATGGGCATGCAGGTCAATGGTCCAGGTCGTAAATGGCAGACATGTCGGTGTTTGCATTCTTGTATTCCATTACGGGCTTGCCCAATTATATTGTTCTTGTCCTCATTTACAAGGCATTGGGACTATCAAGTGTTTCGTTTGTTTCGTTTGTTTTGTTTATGTCGCTGTTGTTACAACCAGTTGTAGTCATCCCTGCCAATGTAGTCACCTCGAGCAACAAGAGATATCCTTTTACGGTGTAGTGCGGCTTTTGTCTTTTGTGACAACACATCACAAGTTTTCTCATTTGCTGATTCTCAAACAACTCAACGATGAACATTCGCATCGCGAGGGTACGTGTCGAGGGATTCAGGTCTCCGCACTATTCACGACCAGCTAGATAGAAGATCTCCAGGGGATGCAAGCATGCAATCTGCACAACCTACCGGAAAACTACACGATGAAGTACTGTACGTCAATAGCGCAACCTCCTCATACAAATGTGCCTTCACTTTTGCAGACCTGTATCATGCCATGACCTGGCCATCTCTGTCGTATGTTGCAGAAGATCACAAGGGACGGGTAGTCGGATATATCCTGGCAAAGATGTACATTTGCCATTGGCTATGATATATTAACGCCTCTTACATCCATCCGCAGGGAAGAAACCGAAGAACATCAGGATGGCTCACCACCCTCTGAACCCCCCCACGGCCACGTTACATCGATATCCGTCCTACGGTCGTACAGGCGACTGGGACTAGCCAAAAAGCTAATGTTGCAGTCCCGTAGGTCCATCTCATTTAAAATATTACTTGTAGGGATCTAGCTCTCATATTTGTAGAGGAGGCCATGGCGACCAACTATAATGCTGCCTACGTGTCCCTTCATGTCCGAAAATCGAACCGTGCCGCCCTTAGCCTCTACCGCGACACGTTGGGTTTCACGGTCAAAAGTATCGAAGAAAAATACTGTGCGTCTGTTGCTCTCTATCTCGTTGTAGGCAAGCTAAGAGACTCTCAAGATGCGGATGGTGAAGACGCATACGCCATGCAATTATCGTTCAGACAATGACAGCGTACCTGCAGTAATATATGACTGAAATATAATGGTGCTTCACTACTTCGTTACTTGCCATCTCCCGCAGGATCTTCTTTGGGAGTTTGCGGTGTTCCGAGCGCGTCGCGGATAACTTGAGCTGTTGCCAACCCCAGTTGGTAATACCCATCATTCTTCCCTGCGTTGAACATTCCCATGTGTGCTTGAACTTCGTCTTGAACAACGCAGTTTGGTGAAGGAATATAGTAGGCAAAGGCAGGTGATGAACGAGAGGGCAACACCACAAACGTTCTTGGGTCTGGATGGGTTGGAGGAGATGCTGGTAAAAACACATAGAATCTAGCAAACGATCAGCCAATGATACGGACGATCTCAAGCGCGCGCGTACGTCTTGAAGACTATCGCATGATCGACGTTTGCAGCGAGGAGGTTCTCCAGTCGCTCACCCATGGTCTTTTCGTCCCATACATTGCCGACAAACTTCATGTGATCGGAAGCCCAGGTATATCCTGATGTGATATCGTCCCGTCGCATGTATGCAGCGCCTGCAGTTGCGCCAGCAATGACGGCACCCCCGAGGACGGGTGCCCATTTGGCCCACGCAGACGCTGACGAGGCCTCCGGCGTTCCTGCCGTGATTTGAAGCAGGGAAGGATTGGGCGTGGCAGTCGATCGTTCGGCTCCTTTAAAGAATGAGCCCACGTCGGTGACGATGCCCCGAGCTGCATTCGCAAACTCTACAGCACGAGTAGCGCCGTGCTTGAACACGAACGGATGTATGCCAAGGTACTAGAAACGAGGAGTTCATCCACTGCTAACAAAGATCTGTAAAGAGACTGACTGGAGTGTCGAACGCGATGCAAGCTATGATCCTGGGCCACAACGGCGCATTTCGATCGGGTCTTGATTTGATGAATTCCAACAAGGCATCTGATGCTAGCAGTCCACCCATGCTGAGGGTACCACCCAGTCAGACCACTGTACAAATCACGTTGCAAGCTCGCAGGCACACCTATGTCCGCATAGCACGATCTTCACTCTTCCAGCCCCACCACCATGGGCGACCTCTTTCTGGACGGTCAACGTCGTGAGCCAGTCTGCGAAGCGCACGACGGCTGCGTTCTGGAGAGAAAAGTGGTACACTCGATATCATGGCGGTCCGGTGGGGAAATACCAACCAGTTCCCCTTTAGTCTGGTTTGGAGCGTCAATATCTCCCTAACGACGATGCGATGGATATTGACCTCATAGGCAGGAAAGACGACACACTCGACAGGAAGACCACCCTCACTTAAGATGTGTTGAAGTCTCGAGGGGAAGTTCTCGAAAGTTGATTCCGTTCCTTTGAAGCTAGACGTTCAAACTTGAAGGTGAGCTCTGTTCTGTCTACGTATCATGAGGGTCGCACCCGTGAATGAAGACGATGAGGAGGAAATCCTTTGGGGCAGCAGAGTCATTCTCCTTGTCTGGCTGGTTTGTCGCGTTCATTCAAGCTGTGGGTAGCACATTGTCCCGTGGTGTCTATAACAGGCCGACAAGTACAACTACACTCTAATAGATGTATCACTGAGTCTCGCTCCAGCCTGTAGCCTGGCTGGAGTAAGGCGCCTGCGTTTGTAAGACGAATGGTTGGCTTTGACTGTGAGATCCGTCTGCTTCAGAACTGCTCAAAAGGCTAGCACTGTAGCTATTCATGTCGAGGGATACGTTCAATGATCCACAACCAGAGGCGAGTACATCCGATTCATCATCTGTGGGCCATCTGAGTTCTGTGTCCAGTTCATCCTCAAGTTGCGGCTCAGATGGGAGTAGTGGTTGAGAGCCCACATCATCTTGTGTGAGCTGCTGTTCGACTACCTCTTGCGAGGAACCAGAAGACCGTGAAAGAGGTCGATGACAAGGCAAACGAAGATGCTGGTGTGCCTTGTGACCATGTGTTCGCTCAAGCATCTCAACAGCGGCAGAGAGTCCGGAATGGCCATCTTGCCTCACCAAACCTTCAAAGGCCGGTGAAACCGGCAACATTTTGGGAGAGGTTTGGGGAGGGGAAGATAGCTGTGTAAAAGTATTGAACTCGTCGTTTTCTGGACGTTCGTGTGTTTTTGGGATCGATGTAGGTGGTACGGCGGATGGTGGTGTCTTACTCCGCGACACGCCAATGATTGGTCCTGGAGTCATACTAGTCTAGGGCGGTGACCAAGCGGATGGGTAGGAGATACCTGTTGAGATGATACTGGACTCTGTGTTTAGAGAGCTATGGAGACTCTGGAGGTCCATTCTTCTCATGAATGCGATATCTGCCTTTCGCATGGGTTTCATCGGCCAGATGTGTTCATGTTTAACATGGACATCGAGAGCGTCGACGGTAGGGAAGGAGGATCGACACCAGTCCCACCGACATGAAATGACAGTTGAAGATGCCATGGTCGAAAGACAAACTTGTCGAGGTGCTGAAAACGTGTGTTTGTTCTTGTTCAACTCTCATGACAGAAACCACCAAGGACTATGGAAAGAGATTTTCAAGAATCTGCGATATTATCCTACATTGGCCTTCCACCTGAATACGAACCCCGGCCAAGCTCGACGCCCATCGAATTTCTGCAAAAACATCTACACGTGCTACCACCTCATTTGGTTGTCGGCTTTTCGTCCATTACGACACCAAAGGAGCGGAGCGTGATAGCAGAGATAAGAAACCGGAGACTCGCATACACGGAGACGAAACCAGAGGAGTTGGCATTTGCAGGAGCAAGAAATCGGTGGCCGCATCTCTGGTCCGGACGGGGATCTCGTGGACAGGAAGCAGCCCAGGAGGAAAGAGAGTGGGCGGAAAAAGGGTTCTTGGGAGGTGGTGCACAACAGGTGGGAAAGCTTGGAACACTGCTAGCGGATTACGAAGAGGAAAGAGAAGCCGAAAGAATACGCCAGGTCAGACGCCAACGAACCACCGAAGAATTCGCGTTCGAGGAGGAAGAGGACAGTGAAAGCGAGTTGAGCGACCAGGGGGTGTCAGAAGAATCACCAGAAGAAGAGCGGGCAGCGTTCGAGAGACGGGTAAAGGAACTATTCATTTATGGTATGCTAGAGGTGAGTGTTGGAAATGAAGGGTAGTCAAGCATGACGAATGTCTGCAGGGAGCTGACTACGAGTTGGTCGACTGGAGCGAGCAGTACGACGTCGAGGACGAGAGAGAACAAGAGAGGTACTTTGAGGAGGAGGAGGAGGAGGAGGAGGAGGAGGAGTGACCGGAGGATGTGACCGGAGTGTGACCCGATTATTTCCTTATTGAATAGGAATTTTCCTTATTTTTTTTTGAGCTTGCCCTCATTCTCGTCGTTGGCCCACCCTAAATATCAGCAGCATGGCCAGCCTCACCTCCGACATTCAGCGCGCGCTTCAGCTCGCCGTCGGTGAAGCCAACAATCCTTTTATCCAGTCCCAGCCTCATCGAACCTCCAAGAAGAAACGCACACGCAACGACTCCGCAGAGGAGACAGATCTGGGCAGCCAAGACAAGAACAAAAAGAAGAAGAAGAAATCCACATCGTCTCCCGATGATCCAGACAACGCGCTAGCTAACCAAACACCATCCAAAGGCAAGGCCATTGACAAGGACATCCCTCATCCACTCCCTGCCGACATCGACCAGCAGGACATCTCGGTCGACAGCCAGCATACCTCATCGGCCGCGTTTCTGAACGCGGTAGTTGCTGCAGCTTCCGCGACCTCAGACGCGCAGCCCCTGGAAATCGCGCCCTACCAACCCACTCCTCCATACCAGGATCAACAAATCCTTCCAGACCATCCCCCCTCTTACATCCAGTATCCCACTGTCCATTATGGCTTCCACGATCCCTCTCAGTTTGGTCACCCATCTCCCCAAGGTCATCCCATCTTCCCTACTCTAGGTGGTCCACTCCCCGACTTCCAGTTCGCATCCAATGACGACATCATCCGTGCCCTTCAAGACATGGATGTGTCCAAGATCGCGACTGTCCTCAAGTCGCTGGGTGACGCTGCTGCTGCCAATGCGTCAGTCACCGGTCCTTCACCATTTGTTTCTCCTCCCCTCCCTCCTCTCCCTGCAAATACGATCGTTCGCTCTCAGCCCCAACTGGGTCTGCCGTCCACGTCCACGAGTCCCATTCTCTCCTCCGTGCCAAAGTCAACGAAATCATCACATAAACGCGTGTTGGATATGAGTCTCCCTGGTCCGGAGCAGAGCAACCCCGAACATGCCCACATGCTTGCTAACAAGTGGATGAATGCGAGCAAGCTAGCCGAGTTGGTCAAGACGCAAGGTAAACGAGTTGTTGCCAGCGACGGTCTCCGTTTTCGAATGTTTGTCCAGGTCTCGTATACAAGAAAGGCAAATTTTCTGCGATAGAGGAGCAACAACTAAAAAACGCGATAGAAACATTCAAGGCAGTGCGTGGCTTTCGAGCTTTGCTGTCAACAGTGGTTGATATACCAATTTCAGTCCAGGGGGCTCACAGACGACCAAATTCTGGAGATTATTTTCCAGAAAAATGAAAAGGGCAAGGAAAATGCCTTTTGGTCGGAAATAAGTACGCCCGTCAAATGGATGTTATGATTTTCTGGTTCAAATTCACATTCCCTTCAGCCGCCGCAATTCCGCAACGCCCGATCATCGCCGTTTATCATCACGTTCGGAGGGCATTCCACCCGAAGAAGCAACAAGGCAAATGGACGCCAGAGGAGGACAGCTTACTGCGGCGGTACGTCACTAACCATTCCACGATAACTTCGCAAAGCTCATGGTGCCCCGGTACATTAGAGCCGTTACCGACCTCGGTCAACAATGGGAAAAGGTTAGCGAGATTGTAGGACGGATGTCGTCAGATTGCCGGGATCGCTATCGCAATCATATCGCGAATCGTGAAGTCCGTGTCACCGGCCCGTGGAGCAAGGAAGAGGAAGAGGAGCTTACAACGATTGTAACGGAGATGACTGTCAGTCAAGGCAAAGATTTTGATAACGATGTCTTTTGGGGAATCGTCAGCGAAAAAATGGGTAACCGACGAGGGAGACAGCAATGTCGGATCAAATGGTGGTGTCCTTTTTGACTCGGTAATTCAACGCACTTATCTAGCTCCATAGGACGGATTCTCTCAGCAAGACGATCAAAAACGAAGGGCAGAAACCGCGCTGGAGCCCGCAGGATGCCTACATTCTGGTTCACAAGTGGGTGTTTGCTAGTATCATACAGAACTTCCTTTCGAACACTATGACGGCAGAGTCGATTCGCTCAAGGTTCGGGACGACACGGAGATTGACTGGAAGACGCTTCCCGATTCTGACTGGAACTTGTGGAGTGCACATTCATTGCAACGGAGATGGTTGACTATGAAGCGTAGTATCAAAGGATACGAGGACATGACCCATCATGGTTTGTAGTATCGATCGATCGAATCTGTCGCATCATTGACTGGTTTATAGAGATTATGGATATCCTTCGTGTCAAGAAGGCACATTTACCGCCCCCGTCATCTGCACGACGGCGTAAGGTCACCAGTGCCGCGAACGTGGATGATCAAGATGGACTCCTCGATCCCGGCCCCAGTACCAGCAGTGCGTTTCAAACGCCGGTTCCTGAAGTGGGAAGTTCGGAGAGCGGGCAGGACAAAGATAGTGCAGGGTCGTTGGACGACGAGTGACTCAAAGTATGCTTGGGAGACTAGTATTGGTTTCATAAGTAATGTAGTACGATGCTGTCACTGGCCGTTCGGTTACCGTTACCTCGAGCAAGGGTGATTGTAAGACGTACGACAAACCTCAGACTACTCCCAACAGGCCAGTAGCACTCTTGATCCCCCAACCCCTTGCTGCAGCGAGACTGATACCAACGCAGCTCAGCAAGAACCCCGCAAACCTGGAGCGGATTATCACAAGTCTTCAAGCATCAAGGTCGGAAGACATACCTAAAGAAAGCGACCCGAGAAATTGACCTTTCTTCGTGAGGGGTCCGAGAAGAAGCAAAGATGGACCTCAGGACCGCGGGTGTGACTGGGATGCGCCGCGAAGGACTGGAAGGAGATGGAGGGCGGATTGGTGAAGAATTCGAGGGCTTTGCTGCGGTTATGGTTGAGGAGCTCGAGGTTGTCGATGTCATTGGTAAGACCTAGACGATGAACAGCCGCAAACTGCCGAAGAACATTCAACATTCGCAACATGGTCTACTGAATTTATGTGGCCTCGATTTGGCCACGCAGCATCCACCTATTACCCGCTTTCAACTGAACTACGACAACAGCACACCTACTATGGATCGAACCGAGTTTGAAGATATGGAACGACTTATAAACCGTCTTCCCGAGACCGAAGCGGAACGACGGCTGGTCAAACATTTAGTGATACGTGATCCAAGCTGTGGAGTAAAAGATGAATGGGTCACGCCAGAAATGACGTTCTGTCGACGGCTCGAGTCTGTCGTACTCTCTGGGGTGCCAGACACATCGGACAAGACGATCGTTCGTCTAGCGAGGGATAACCCGAACCTGCAGGGGCTTGACTTGACGGGATGCAAGTACGTCTCGGACGTGGCCATCGTCGAGCTGGTTTCGCAAGCGCCACCGCTACAGTGGCTGCAGTTGAGCGGTGTTGTGTTAACAGACCCTACAGTGTCTGCGATAGCGAAAACGTTTTCAAAGCTCGTTGAACTGGAGTTGTGCGACGAGCCGCTGTTGTCTGCGGTGTCTGTGCGGGATATCTGGACGTACTCTCGCAAGCTCCGAATGTTGAGGCTTG
>JBBPNM010000260.1:0-12065 GCA_038090895.1 Boletus bicoloroides
GGATGGCTATGTGGCATCCAAGATTGTGATATGCATTCCGCTGGCGGATCCCCATGTGCGGCGAGCGAGTTTCCGCATGGGCTTTGCACGGCGATGCCATTCGACAGTGCGGGCTTGCTGTCAACAATACCCAGGCCACCCGCTTGGCCATTCCCCCTCGGACCGCATTCTGCGCCGCCGCGCTTCTATTCACTGCCTCGATTGCCTTGTCAGTCTTTCGATATCCATTCTGCACAGGAAGTGGAGCAAACGACCCTGAAGAACGCAGGGCGATGTCTGACGAGATGCCGCGAGCTGAGCATGCCTGGCGGATGGACATTTAGCTAGCCAATCACTATGAACCACAGCAAGTAAGTTAGAGAATGTGCTATTTTTTATTGATCGTATCATCGGATGTGTACCAAGTGTACTTGATGTGTATAGGACATGTAGTAGAATATTTGTGTGTAATCCCAGTCGCTTTGAACGAGACAAGAACGGTCGTCAGCGAGACGAGTTGGCCTTTGTCCAGAAAAGGCAAGTGTTGAGGATGGACCAAGGATACGCTTTGACATGGATTCGGTATAAGGACGAGGAGGATGGTCGTTATATCTCTCCTCCACACCCCATCATATCCCAGACAGCAATGTACCCAGATCCCGGTCCTAGTAGCCCCCGTACAGACCACCCGTCCCTCGACACCACCTCCGAATTCTTCCACGTCCTCACCGCACCGTATCACCCACCCCCGGAAACTCCTTTTCTACACCGTGCACAACCTCGTCCAGACCATATCGCGAGGTGTCGTGCCGCAATCAACTGGACCTCCACTGCACCCACCGAAACGACGTCTTTGTCCTCCCACCCGCCACCAGCAGCCAGTCAGCTTGATCAGCCCATCTATCAGCCGCATGGCCGCTGGGCGTGGATTCATGGTCTCTCAATCGACGACCCAAAGCAACTTCTGTCCCTGCGAAGTAGGCACTCCCCACTCATTTGTTTTACGCGTGATACCCATGCATTCCCAGAGGGCGCTCAATGCTCTGCTTCTATTGACAGTGGGACTGTCGCTAACAAAGAGATCAAGTATATCTGCAGAAAGTAAGCGTTCCAAATGTTGTGACTCCACAGACGCTGAGATGCAACTCAGGTGGAAAATGAGCAAACAGAAGGAGTGGTATGGCTTCTACTCAGAGGTAAGCCCTCTCCACTCCGAGCCGAATCCCCGGCCAACCACCTCTTTTGGTAGCTTGCTCTATACAAATCAGAACAATACCTCCGGCCCCTTCAAGGTGACGTTGTTCCCCACATCATCGGTGTCCATGTCATGCCCGAAGCTGTGAGCATCACCATGGAAATGCCCCACTCTTCATTCTGGATAGAGTCCTCTCCGAGCATGCCTCATGCATTGAAGGAGAGGGTAATCGCCGCGTTCGAAAAGATCCATGCACAAGGGGTCCTTCACGGCGATCCTGAGTTACGGCATATGCTCATTGGCGCGGACGGCAAGGTCATGATCATCGACTTTGGGATGAGCAGGGCGATTAGGGAACATGCATCTCTCGGCATCGAGAGAGCAGAGCCGGAGGAGTTCAGACTAGAAATGCGCAAAGTCAAGTACAAACTGGACTACATGGGAGCACGGGAGAAGGAAGGGGATAAGGTTGACGACTACCTCCGTCGAGTCCGGAGGAACAGGAAAATATCGGAATTGTGGAAACGCCGTGCCAAAGGGGAACGCGTGGGACCCATTCCGCAGTACGAAGAGGATCCGGAAGATTATGAACCGGACCCTCCGGTAAACGCTCAGGATTTTCAGGAGGACTGGATTACAGCTTCAGACGATAGTCCGATGCGTGTTGTCGTCCCTGGTCAGACGCCCGAACAGGTTGCGAACCAGGTGCAAGCACTCCTCTGGAGACTAGAAGAGATATGCTCTGCTTCTCCCTCCCCCTCCGCACTAAGACCCGAGTTTCCGTGTTCTTTGCCGACCAGACATCGCCATCCCGATCATCAGGAAAACGTCGAAGACGCATCCTTGCCGCTACCAGGTGGTTCTTGCACCAATGACGAGAATCATCCTCAGTTGTGCCGAGCTCACACTGCACGTCGTCTCAAGAGACGTCAGCCGAGACACATTGCTGAGCTTAGTAGTCCGTCCCACAGATGCGAGGATGACCTATCCCCACTCTCTGCAAAACACATCGAGGGTACCTCGAGGCGGCGTGACTACATCCGTCACAAACATCTCAGAAACACGTACATTTCGTCGCTTTCAAGTAATCCGAGCACTGCACCCACGTTTCCTAGTTCGATTGACGCTCCAGAAAACCCGAGAAGCCTCAGGCCAGAGGAGTACCGGAGGATACAGGAGTCAAGACGTCAGGCGATGGTGCAATACTCGAGAGCACCCAAGGGTATTCTGAAAAGGAGACGAGACGATGATGATGATGATGATGCCGTTGACCCCAACAACCAGGTGGATGCTGCGATCCATCCACCTTGCAAGAAACTTCGTTTTGCCGAGCGGCTGGTGCCCCAATCTTCCAGGGGACGTACACCATATGATTCAACGAATAGTCGGCGGTCACGCGTTGTCGTGTGCTCCCGGGCGTACAGGCGCCTAATGGTATCCACTACGCGACCGGAGTTGGTTGATTTTACACTCCCGTCGTTCAGAACGCTTTCTACGCTCGTCGGATCATTGATGCCTTGGGTTCATTGCCAGGGATAGAGATTGCTGCCTATCTCTCTTTTTTTTCATGTTCGACTACTGTATTTACGATCGATCATCATGATCGATTATGACCCTGGATGGTAATACAGGTAGCGTTGTAAGCGAAACTTTTTGAGGAGCCTCTTTAAAGTCTACTGGGGAGCGACTACTATTCAACACTCAGACTCATCCCATTCCGATGGTAGTCGACGGTAGACATCACCGGCCAATTTACAGAGGGATGACCATACGCACAAGTGACGCAGGAGGTACCGGATGGAAAATAGATAAGGTCACTGGGGAAGCCGCATCAAACTTGATCGATGATCCGGATTAAGCGGTGTCGAGTCGGATGGAAGGTGCGTTGGCTGCCCCGTCTACTATATGGAAAGCCAAACGTTTACGCTGCATTCTCAAATCTCTAAGTCGCATACACTGTCATGATATCCCGTCATCAATTGACATACAAAAGGGTGAACAAGAGGAAGTCGAAGCAATTGTGATGATCATGATGTGGCACTGCAAGTGCCTTGCAAGCCGCTTTATCGTCTCAATCCGTAGCGAGACTCGAAACATTCAGCGACACCGTTTCACACAGCGGACACGTCAGACACTGGCTTATCTGTCTGACAACTCTAGTAAGTAGTTGTATTTTCATCATTCCGTGTTGCACAGGAGATAACCAACTTGATGGGCAGTGCAGTGAAACCCTAAATGGTCGACCGCAAGGTCCATCTTGTTACCTCATTTACCCTTGCTCAGGACAAGCACCAGCAACACTGCCACATGGATCCACCCTTACTTATACCAATCCTTGATCCCAGAGCCCTTGTCCTGTTTTCCACCCTTCCCGTCCAGTAGGCGCCCAGAGATGGCCTCCGAAAAGAACGACGCAATGGACTTCTCCAAGAACTCTTCCGACTCTCCCTCGTCGAAAGATGAAGAGTTCGCTACCTCTCCCCAACCACAACAACTCCACAGGCAGCTCAAGAATCGACATGTAGCCATGATCAGGTATATCCCCTCCCCCACTCCCTCCTCATTCTGATATCCGTGCAGTATTGGTGGTGTCATCGGCACCGGCCTTTTCGTCGGAACCGCCAACTCTCTTAGAGAGGGTGGTCCGGGTGGTCTTTTGCTTGGCTATATGGCCATGGGTACAATCGCCCTCGCAGTCATGGCAAGTCATTTCTCCCCCTGAAATCACTCTAGTTTACATTCCTCACAAGGTCTCCTTGGGTGAAATGGTTGCATACCTGCCGATTCCAGGTGGCCATATCAGACTTGCAGAACGGTTCGTGAATCCTGCGCTGTCCTTTGCAATGGGTTGGAATTATTGGTACAACTGGACCATCGTTGGTATTTTTCATCTTCCTCCTTTCCTAGTCTCTTTGTCTAATTTGCATCCTCAGCTCCTGGTGGATATCTATTCCTGTTGCGTTGTTGTGCGATCTCATAGAAGTGTATTACAGCCGAGTTGTCCGCCGCGGCTCTTTTGATAGATTACTGGCACCCGAACGTCGACAACGCAGTCTGGGTGATAATGTGTATGATCGTCGTCATCACCATCAACATGTTAGGTGCCGGTGCCTACGGAGAGGCCGAATTTTGTTTCGCGTGGGTGATCAACCAATCTTATTTGCTTCCACTTATCGAGGCACTTGCTAGTCTTATCAAGGTACTCACAATCACCGGTCTCATTATATTGGGTATCATCATCGACCTCGGAGGCGGTCCCGACCACGATCGTATCGGGTTCCGCTACTGGAAGAACCCAGGTGCTTTTGCTCAATTCCAAGGGATCCCTGGTTCAGGGGGCCGGTTCCTCGGGTGGTGGGCCGTCCTCAATAACGCTGCTTTCTCTTTCATTGGCACTGAGATCGTTGCCGTAAGTCGAATCCCGTCATCCTTGCCTCCCGTTGCTCGTGCTCACTTTCCCAGATTGCAGCTGGTGAGACAAAGAACCCGCGTCGCAACCTTCCCAAAGCAATTCGCCGTGTATATATTCGTATTCTCCTGTTCTATATTCTGGGCACTTTCGTGATTGGTCTACTCGTTCCTTATACCAACCTACAATTACAACTTGCAAGTGGAACTGCAGCCTCGCCGTTCGTTATTGCAATCGAAACAGCTGGGATTCATTCTCTGCCCTCGGTGAGTAATGGCGCAACTAATTTGGCGCAGATGTTCATGCAAGACAGATCATCAACGCCTGTTTGTTGACTTCAGCATGGTCAGCTGCATCCAGTGACCTGTACACGTCCTCGCGTGCTCTCTGTGCGATCTCCACTACTCCCCGATTAGAGTGGCTGACTCACCATGTGAATGCACAGATGGCTTGGCTGTCTCTGGTAATGCACCGAAATTCTTCGCGAGGACGTCCAAGTCTGGTCTCCCCTATGTTTCTGTCACGTTCTGTGCATCGTTTACTCTTTTAGCCTTCATGGGCGTATCCAGTGGTGCCGGACGGGTCTTTGGCTGGTTTTCCAACATGACAGCCATTGCTGGCCTCATGACCTGGTTTGGTATATCTTTCACCTACATTCGCTTTTATAAGGGCTTGAAGGCACAAGGCATCGATCGTACGACCCTTCCATACTACACTCGAGTCCAACCATATGCCGCGTGGTACGGGGCCATTGCGACCTTGATCATCTGTTTTGTATGTCTCCCATATTTCTCTTCACTGTGAAACATGGTTTTAATATTATCCCAGTTCAATGGCTGGAGCGTCTTCCTCAAGGGCAACTGGAACACCGCAACCTTCGTCACAAGCTATCTCCCTCTCATCCTATTCCCTGTTCTATACATCGGAGCCAGGTTTTTCTACCGCTCTCCACTCGTCAAGCCAGAGGATATGGATTTCGTGACCGACATCGCGCAGATCGAGGCCGATGAAACTCCTGATGCCCCACCCAAAAATAAGGTTGAGGCTTTCTGGATGTGGTTGGTGAGTTTTGCAATGCTGTCGGCTTTTGCATCAGTGTCTTACCATTTTGACCAAGATGTAAAATGTGCCGAAAAAGGTTTATGGCCTGCCTGTTGACATTCTGCTAGTCGATTTGTCCTTAGTATTGCACATACCAGTGTTGTACCCTCCTCTACATGTAATCCCAAAAAAACTTCCTTGATCTGATATTTCACTGATGCGTGGCTTAGAGATCCTTGAATTTTGACTCTTGATTACACGCTCAATTGGTCAAAAAAAATTGATGATCAACGGAAAATATGAATTCGAAAGGAATGTGTATTGGATTCTCCACATCTGTGCAACATACTTGAAGCCATCCTTACACTGTTCGCAGTACGTTGAGGAGTGAACGTCTGTGGTATGCTGGTCTGGGTGTTAGCCAGATACCCCCATATTCCCTGGCAGAGGCCTGGCACAAATCAGAGGGGTTCGTGCTGTGAACCTGTGACAACACATCACACTGCGGTCGGAGTGCGTTCATCAAGTACCAGGAGGGGGACTGGACCACTCCAAGACATGTTGCTAGCTTACGATAAATAGTGGGCCTGGAACATATGTATTACTATTAGAAGTCAAGATTTAATGGTATGTGCAACATGATGGTATGGTATTATCTTTGCTGTTGCAGTCAGAGCCTGAGGATTCCAAAGAAAGACAATCAGCGTCCTCAACAACGATATCACCTCTTTAACATGCCTCATAATTGCAAATAAAGGTCATATGCACATACTGCTTTTTTTGCTGTAGTTGAGATTTCTTTGGAATATTCTTCTCAAATCCAAGTCTGGTGGAGCTTGATTTGATCATGATGAGCTGTGTCAAGCATACATGTTCCTTCACTGGGGCCAACAACAACAGATGACATGACAGGAAGGACTTGCATGTGGTGTTTTGATGCCCAGCCAGAGGATCAGTGAAAAGACCACTAACATTGCAAACCCAGATGTGACATATGCAGGGGTCATGGGGTCAGAGGGCGTGTCACAGAACCCACCAGTTGAACCACTCAACAGGCAAGCAGGTGAGGGAGCTGGAGAAGTCAACAAAAGCATTGAAATGATAGGTAAGGAGAACAAACAGGCTGAGGTGGCAAGTGGGGAAGGAGTTGAAGGCCAGGATCTGAGCAGGGGAGCCAAGGACAAGGTAGCCATCAATGAGGGTCCCACTGTGGAGGACAGCCAAGGTGCAAGTAGTGATATGGAGGTCGACCACATGTACATGCAGACCATGGAGAGTTGAGACCTGCAGCAGCCAAGATGGGGTTGCAGACATCAACACATTTTTGAAGTACAAGAGTACCTCAAAGCAAAGGAACAGAGGAATAAGAGCTCAGGTGGGAATACTCATCTGGTGTTACAGTTTTCATTATCTTTCCTTGTATACTTCTCATTTCCTTCTTTTCTTGTTGCTACAATTGGAGAGGCTGTACCACTTTGAACAATAGTTTCCTTTTTATTGCAGGTCATAGCTCTATCTTCTTATCTTACCTGTAGTTCTTATCTTGGACTTATCCTCTCCTCCACTGATTCTCTCATATTGGCCAATATCCCCCATTTCCATCACATTCCATAGTATTCTTTCTTTTCCTTTTCTTGGCTCTTGTTTCCTTGGTCTGTGTGCGCTGGTCTCTAGTATATAAACAGGTAAATACCTCTTGTACTCTCCATTCTTGATCTACACAATACAAGTGTATGTTTAAGTCTCATCCTTTGAGCCCTTCTAAGTATCATCCTTTGGAAGCTTCTTTGCTTCAACCCTTGTCTTCCTTGTCAACCTCTCTGAATGATTGCTTGTCAGACATTGGTCTCTTCATGAGCATTGCCTGAATGCAGTCTGTCTAGTAAGAGACTCCATTGTGTGCACTTCACATAACAAAAGATCAAGAATCTCCTTGGTCCCACCTCTCTAGGTGTAGGACCCTCACCCCATTGTCATCATGAGCTGTCATGGAAGCTACAGACTCCCTGACCCTGATAGTGACAGTGACATCAATGTTGCTCCCATTCCCAGAAAAATATCTTCCCCTCGATCATACAGAGTCCTCCCAGTAGGCCCTGTGCCCATCACCCCTTCTAGTCTCATCCAAAGAACCCTCATACCACCCAGTCAACCAGCACCACAAACCCTTACCCCACCACCTAGTCAACCTTCACCACAACAACCCTCAGCCCCACCTCCCACTATGTCTTCAAGAACCACTGAACTCAAGGCAGCCCTCCCTACCAACTTCTTTGGAAAATCATCCAATGCATTCTGATGGATCAAAGCCATCAAGGCCTACTTCACCATCAACTCCACCCTCTACTCATTGGATAATGACAAGATTATGACCACCCTCAACAAAATGAGTGAAGGACAAGGTGCCTCCTTTATTGAGATGTGGTATGACAAGATGGCTGACTCCTCCATCAAAGCCTCTGACAAAATCTTCAACAAATTTGCTGAAAACTTTGAAACTATCTTTTACCCTTTCAATACAAGGCCACTGCCTGCCTTGACCTCTCCAAACTTATTCAAAGGACCATCCACTGCCCTGATGGAATCACAGATGATGTGTTATGGTTTTTCCCTCTTTTCTTTCTTTCCCTTATGGACTCATCATTTCTTCTTCCATTTATGGACACAACATCACATGTCCACCCATGTGACTCTTTATGACTTGTCTTATCTTTGATTTATTATGACTTGGACATTATTCCACTTCTAGGTAGCTCTCTCTCAGAGCTGTGCCTCATGTCCCCATCTACCCATATATGGATGTCTTAGCCCTAGTACTGCTTGTATAGCATGATCTATGCACAGATTCCTATAGTATATAAGGGCTTGCTTTTTGTACTTCTATTCCCTAGCTAGTTCTACACAATCCAGCATATTTTCTAGTCCATCCACTTGCCTAAAGTGTGAACTTAGGAAGTGAGGCCAACCCCTATCTCTCAGAGTCTTTGTACTACTCCAGAGTATACACTTCGAGACTAGGACTTATGCCACAAGTGTAACAAAAGAACTAGCTTGTCACTTATCTCCTACTATCTAGCAGAAGAGAATCATTCACCATATCATCCTCCAGTTACTTTCATATATTTGTCCCCCACTGTACTCTTCACCCTCCATCTGATTCTACCACAGATGAAACCAACAAGGAAACCACAGGTGGATTCTTTGACAGTGAGGATACACCAACCCCTGTCCAATCCGAACAACCCACCTTCTCCCCTACACAACCACATACAAGGGAAGAGATAGAAAGATACACTGCCAGACTTGATGCTGAGGAAGCAGCAGCAAAGGAAGAATCAGACACAGAAGAAGCAGAGGAAGATCCTGACATGGAAATACCTGACAAGGAACCTCTAGACCCCAACATGATAGATATGATGTCCTGCCCCTCTGAGCTAAAAGTAGGGTTGCCCGAAGACTTCTCCAGAAATTCCGAAGACTCCAATAGGTGGATGCTATCCCTTCAAGCCTACTCTGAAATGAACTCCTCTGTCTATAATGATAAGGCAAAACTCCTAACAGCCTTAAACAAAATAAGTAAGGGAAAGGGAAAGCCATTCTTGGAAGGATGGTTCTACAAACTCAATGATGCCACCATCCCAGACAACAAGAAAATCTAGAACAAAATGGTAGCCAGCTTCAAAATGATCTTTTACCCCTTTGACATCCAAAACAAGGCAAGGAGAACCATGAATCACCTTGTCCAAAACCTAAGGGATCACAAAAAAGGATTCCAGAAATATGTTGTGAACTTTCAGTTGGCCACAGCACAGACAGGAATCAAGGACAAAGAAACCCTAATTGAGGCCTTTGCCACTGGACTAGATCCCAGCCTGGGACAGATGGTCCTGTCAGTCAAAGATATCCCCACTATGCTGAATAAATGGATTAGACAGGCAAGCAAGTTCCATGCTTAGCAGAAATGGATTGCTACTCTTTAAGGAGGAGGTAGCATCAGATCTTTTCTTCCAAGAATAACACAAGACCCCAATGCCATGGACAATGATCCCATTCATCTCTCCCCCATAGAAAGAGCCAAACATATGAAACACAACAAGTGCTTCATCTATCACAAAGTTGGGTGTTACACCAAGAATCACTCTTGGAATTGTCCTCATAATCAAGGACCACCACAACCACCCAGGAATCCAGCCCAAGTAAGGGCAACCACCATCACCCCAGCCACACTCCCAACTCCAAAACCCAAATTGAAGTTAGTGCAGTTCATAGGAATCCTTGAAAGGAAAGAAACCACCAAAGAAAAGATCTTATGGGTACTTGCTACCTGCTTTGCTGAAGAAGACAAAGGAAAGGTGGAAATGGTAGCCACCACCAAGGTCAAAGAAATTGAGGATTTTTAGACTGGAGGAAAGTATCAACATCTTTGCCTCCAGAAATTATTGCTCCTATATTTGTATCAAACTCAGATGAAAAATCCATTTGCATTCCCATCTCCATTTTTGCAAATGAAGGGGCATAAATCATTGACACCTTTGCCCTGGTGGATAGCAGGGCAACCAATGACTTTATCGACCAAGACCTGATCAAAAAAAAAGGGATATCAATTGCAGAGACTCTCTCAATCACTCAAAGCACAAAATGTGGACAGAAGTGCTAATCAAGGAGGAATAATTTGCCACAAAGTAACACTCTATCTCTGAATCACCAAAACTAAGGAAAAAAAAGGGAATTCCTAGTTATCAATTGTGGTCAGGAGAACCTAATCCTGGGGCTACCCTGGCTTTGAGAAATTAACCCCCTTGTTGATTGGGCCACTGGGGAAATAACCATCTCTTCCATCCCTAGAATGCCTCAACATGATTCCCCAGCTGCAATCATCCAGTGATACCTAATCTGTTATCTGGGAATGGATCCTGACCATAAAATTGCCCACCTTTGGAAGAAGAGAATGGACAGGTATACCAAGGAAGCCTATCCAATCAGGAAAACCATATTAGCAATGGAGTTACATCCAAATCTCCACAAGTGTCACCATTCTTCTTCATACCAAAAAAAGATGGATCGGTAAGGCCATGTCAAGACTACCGATATCTAAACTTCCATACTGTCAAGAATGCCTATCCACTGCCACTCATCTCTGACCTAATTGACAAGCTCAAAGGGTCATTGATCTTCACCAAAATGGACATCCAATGGGGATACAACAATGTCCTCATTAAGCCTGAAGATAGATGGAAAGCTGTGTTCATCACCCCCCTGGGACTATTCGAGCTGACAGTAATGTTCTTTGGGCCATGCAACTCCCCTGCCACATTTCAGGCATTAATGAACCACATCTTTGGTGATCTCATAGCAGAAGGATGGCTCATTGTCTACATGGATGACATCCTTATCCATTCCAACAACCAAGAACTCCACACAAAATGAATGAGGAAAGTATTGGAATGCCTGTGGGAGCACAAACTATTTTTGAAACTAGAAAAGTGCTTTTTTGACAAAGCTGAAGTAGAATACTTAGGCATGATCATCAGAGAAGGGCATGTCGGAATGGACCCAGTCAAACTTGCTGCCATCCAGGAATGGAAACCTCCCAGCTCTGTGAAAGGAGTATGGTCGTTCATTGGATTCTGCAGCTTCTACTGAAAGTTCATTCCCAACTTTTCCACAATCACCTGACCCCTCCATGACCTAACTAAAAAGAGGGCAAAATGGGACTAGACCATAGAATGTGACACTGCATTTAAAAAATTGCAAGCAATCTTCACTAAAGAATCAGTCTTAACCCTTTCCAACACCACCAAACCCTTCACCATCATGACCAATACCTCCCTCACAGCCACCAGAGCAGTCCTTATGCAGGCAGACTTCAATGGAGACTTACACCCCTGCATCTTTCTCTCCAAAACTCTTTCAGCCACAGAATGCAACTACGACATCTTTGATCAAGAACTCCTTGCTGTAATCCATGCTCTCACTGAATGGAAACACTACTGTTATGGTTTTTCTTTCTTTTCTTTCCTCTTCTTATGGACTTACTATTTCTCCCTCTATGTATGGATATAATGTCACATGGTCACCCATGTGACTCCTTTTGACTCGTCCTATCTCTGACTCATTTTGTCTCAGACACTATTCCACTTCTAGGCAGCTCTCTCCTGGAGCTGTGCCTTGTGTCCCCACTCACCCATTTATGGATGCCCTAGCCTTAGTACTGCTTGCATAGCATGGTCTGTGCATGAGTCCCTACAGTATATATAAAGGCTCTCTTTTGTACTTCTATTCCCTAGCTAGTTCTATGCAATCCAGCATATTTTCTAGTCCATCCACTTGCCTGAGTGAGAACTTAGGAAGTGAGACCAGCCCTTATCTCTCTGAGTCATTGCACTACTCCAGAGTGTGCACTTTGAGACTAGGACTTATGCCCTAAGCATAACAACTACC
>JBBPNM010000261.1:0-12048 GCA_038090895.1 Boletus bicoloroides
CTGTCCGCTGGGCATCATGTGCCCAACAGACGACCCCATTGTCCCTGGCCGACTAAGACTTCGGGTACCATTGGCTGACGGTGTACGCGCTGGCAACATACCTGCACTCGTGTGAGGGAGGATGGGACTACCTGCAGTTGTGGCAGTGTTGGCGTCTTGTTGCTGATTGCCCAATGATGGTGTTTGTTGCATAGGGGGCGCGACACCATTCCACTGTCGCCCTGACGCGAGCTTCAAGTTCAAGTTGGCACCTGGAGCGATTTGCATGTTGTAATGGGCACCATTGGGCACCAAATGTCCAACGTACGGGGTTTGAATAGGACGGCCCTGTGTACCATGCATCGCCGCGTTGACATCCTGACCTTGAGCAAGCGCCAGCTTCAAGTTTTGCATGGGGGTCAACCCATTTGGCGGACGGGAATGCATGTAAGCAGCGTTGGTGATCGTATAGCCATTGATGGGAATGTGGTATCCGTTGAGCGGTATTGAAACAGGTTGTTGCACGTCCACTTTCTGGCGCGCTGGCGAACCGGTTGGCAAAGCGGGTTGTTGGGATTCTGTAGCAGGGGAAGAGGTTGGATCGGGAGCGTGTTGATTGATTCCGCTGACCGTAGCGCTCTTCGTGATATTCCCATTTGGTGTGGACGCAAGTTTCATGGAATCTGCGTCAGAGGGTGGGGGTACAGGAGATGGAGAGCCGCCGACGGTACCATTCGCTACAACACTGGGCAAAGAAGCGGTAACATGCGGTGGAGGGGTCTGAGAGAGTGGGGTTGCCGGAATCATGTTCATCATCTGGGGTGGGCCCGGCGGGCGTAAAGCCGCACTGTGGGAGATACGGGGGGTAGCAGACTGAGGCTGTAAGGCCTTCACGTGTGTCTGCATCGCGATAGGGACCCCATTAGGAACTGCAGAGAGTGATACCGAAGTCATTTGCCGTGATGTAGCAAGCGGCGAAATACCGTTCGTGAACACGCGTGGAGTCTGTGCATCTCTACGGATGAAGGGTTGTTGCGAACCGGTCCTAAATGGGAGGACTGATTGCTGACGACCTTCAGTTGAAACGAGCACCAAGGTCGCGTCATTGTTGATGTGTTGTTGGTCTGCCTCAGTAAGTAGTGTCATCATGTGACGAAGATATTTAGGAGAAAAGTCGTCGACAAGGACACGGTCCTGTTCATCGACGCCTTCCGGTGCCACTATCGGGTCATCGTCTTCATCAAACCGCCACCGCTCTCGCAACTTCCGCATGTCTTCATCGTTCTCGTCAAAACACTCTTCTACACGCCGACCGAAGCCACGATGCGATTGATGTGAAGTTGGAGAAAAACCATGTCTTCGGGAGAACGCATCACGTCGGTCAACCATAGTGTTACCAGACCGTGTTACGCGACGGCGAAGGTAACGGAGATGTTCGAATCCTCTCTCCTCCACTTCAGGATCCGGCGATAATGACCCTGATGGTCGCACCAAAGGAGGGATGGCCTTCCAGTATCGGCGGGGATAGGGGAGTGATGGACGCTGGTATGGGTTCTGAAACACAGCGGTCAACATGTATGCAGAGAGAGAAGTCGACCTAAGCAGTACCTCGAGGATATCTTCGTAGCCATGATCCCGTTCTTTGCGTCGTGCAAGATCACGTTCGATTGCGGCGTTGATGTGGCTGAGACGCTCTCTTGGGCGGATGGCAGCTTCGGCTTGGAGAGAAGGGGTACCAGAGTCGCCGTTCTCTTTGGTGCGGATCCTGAGCCCAATGCGGCTGTAAGGAAGAGATCAGTCAACACCGAGGGAACAAGAAATACACAATCGCACTTCAATGATTCCACTCTCGGCTTCTTTGCAACCCGCTCTTTCTCGTACAAGAGTTCCTCGTCCTCCTTGGTTCCCAAGGCGGGGAACTTGCGCTTTAGCTCGGCGAACTCAAGCCTTTTGTCCCAGACCTGCACGACTTGTTGCGCATTTTCTTTCTTCAGATTTTCGCGCGCCAAAAGTGTCTTGGCGAGTTCCAACGACTGTGCAAGCTCGGACTGCAAACGCAATAGCTTGTCCGAAGATGTTGCCTGTGATGCTCGCGTCTTTCGTACGGACTTGATTTCACGACGTCGAAAGCATATGTATGATTCGTTCATGACGTCCGCCTCGTCAAACTAAATATGTGTCAGACAGAAGTAATGGAGTGTGGACGTGTACTTACATTGAGAGTTGGAATTATACGGTGGCCCCCTCTTTCGATCCGGCGTTCTTTCCAGTACGGATAGATCACCTTTGCCAAACGTAGTAATTGTGCTGGTGGTGGTATCCAGGTTGCGACAATGAAGCTGGCAAACACAGAGGGAGGTAGCGGGGACGAAAAAACATCTTGATAATCCGAGAATGGAGGAAAGGCCATTCCGGATTCCAGTCCCTGAAGCCAGATCATTGGTCAGTACGTGGTTCATCCGCGTTAGGCCGAATGACATACGTGATGCAAAAATTCAGTCTTGTCATGGGTTACCTTCTCAAAGATGCCCATTACCAGCTCGAACTCGTCTTCCGTGATCGCGACAGCCTGGGCAGACTCCGGCTCCTTGCCCTTTGCTTTTGCGCTTCGTTGGGGACAAGAACGCGTGGTGGCACCCGACGCGGAGACCGCGCCTTGCACACTAGTTCCCTCTCCGCGAGCTTCCTCGTTGTTGCGATCGAGCCATTCCTTGTCGCGCTCGTCCATGAAATACGTGAACGAGTCGATGAGACCGCTCGAGAGGGATTCTTCGACTGTTTCGGAAGAACGCACATAGGCATCCGATTGGGTCCATCGGTTAGAGGGGTAAAGCTCAGCATAATTATCGACCAGACCCGTTGAGTCCGGTGTAGGGATATACGCAGCAGAAGCCGGAGCAGCTTTCTCACAAGCTCCGCGAGTGGAACGTCCCACGGACTGATGGCGCTGCGATGCCGCGGAAAGGACCGCCTGAAGGTGGTGCTCCTGCGGAATTAGTCAGCCATCGATAATCGATTTCCCACGGTATCAGCCAATCAGAAAGCGACACGTCGGTGTGTTCAACAAGGGCCACGGGAGGCTCGACGAGCAGAAAGGAGACTCACGTTGGCGTCCTCAGCATCCACGCCAGCTGTGCTGACGATTCTGGCCTTTTCCTCGTCCTCGTCGAATGACAAGGCATCCGCATCGATGTTACCATGGACGACCTTGAGGCGAGTCTTGTTTGTGACTCGGTTGCGGTTTCGTAGGGCGGAAGTACCCAAATTGTGGTTGCGGGGCATATCATGGAGAGCGTTTAGAGAAAAAGAGGAGTCTACGGACAGCAGAAACAGCGGGGTAGGGGTGGTCGTTGTCGGTGGCAGCGGCGGCGCTGGGGTCGGAAAATTGGCCGAAAACCCACTTTCGGGCCGAGACAATAGAGTGTGACCTGACAAATAGCAGGCCGCCGTATGCCGGTGTTTGGCCACAAACAACTTCCCGCCCTAATTACTTACCTTGGGCGAGCCTGCCGACAGAAAAATACCAGGAAAATCTAAACAAAAATACCAACGACTACGACTACGATATCTCGACCATCACTGATACTGAGCGAAATCTACCACAGGTCGACGTGGTAGATTTAATAGAATATAGCAGCGAACTTGCCACTTGGTTGTGTAGACGATGACCGAGGAGCATACATTATCATCATCATCTGCATAACGCATCCCCTCCAATAAGCCAGTGCTTGATTTGGAGTAGTAATAGAACCTTACCATTTAAATGCGGTCCGACTGAGGTGGGCTGGAGGGTACGATAGAGTCAACTCTCGCAGTCCAAACAATATTGTCTCAACGGGCTGGAGTGGGTAGTGTGGATAGAGAAAGAATAATTCGAACGCCAACGACGTGCTTGTCGTCATCCAAAAGCTGTGCAATGTCGTGTACAGTTGGTTCTGAAATCCACTCGATGGTGCGGAACCTCTCACAGTCAAGTGTGTCATGTCAGTTCAATGCTAAATCTCATCGATTAGCTGTATATATGCAGCGATTGCATCGTCTTTGCTTACGCTCGAGTTCATTGGGTGTCCCCTCATCACCCACCATCGGGAGGATGCGGTAGGCATGACGGGGTCACGGAGGTGGTTAACAAAGGAAGAAGCGCTCTAAGGCATTTTTCTGATGGAGGTTAGAACGGGATGTGAGTCTTTGAATCTTTCAAGCCCACGGTGAAAGGTTACCCTGCCCTGATCCCTGTCTCCCTACGTGCTGTCTTCAGCGTATTCGATTAGAATAGCCACAGAGTAGTAGCTGCAAAGAAGCAGAACTGTGAGAGGTGTTTTCTGAAGTGGGATCGAGTAAGGCATGTTGAGCGATGAGAAATGGCGGAGGGAAACGGTGGATGGGCTGAACAAGAGTGTTACGCCTCCTGGTCCATACTCGGCGCGTGGCTTTGCCACGTGAGAGCTACGAATAGCTTTGATTCAGATCAGCCACTTGGACCACAGCCACCCAAATAGCACTTGTCCTGAGTCCCTCACGTAGGTACTGGTTGACCTCTTGCGAACATCAAGGCTCCTACTGTCCTTGGTGTCGTACACCACTGTTGTGGTGGCTTAACTGGTTGACCAGATCCATAGGACCCAACTGTACTGACTTGGAGCCTGAGCCAGTAGCGGGAAGGTATCCACGCCTTTGGCTCATGGCTTCACCGCGGGAGCTTACATGACGTGATGAAGATTCTCCACCCTTCCTTTGCAGCAATGCAGGAAGGCCAGAGATTCTCATTCTACACGTGCCCTCGTCCCTCCAATGTACAGAGACAAGCCAGAGTGTCTCTGTATCAAGAAAAGAAGTTGTACGGCAGTGAGTTTTGGTATATTCTTATGGATTGCGACCAGCCGCCTTTCATGTATTGTTTTCGTAGGCTGAGCTCTTGCTTCTCGCGAAGTCCGAGTTTGCTTGTATAATGTCCACGAGTTCCTCTCATGTGCTGGATGATAGCATGGCTGAATTGTCTACCAAGTCTGGCCCGTTGAGCGTCTTTTAAGGACACTCAACGTAGGGGCTCCTTTGTGTCCCGCTTCCTTGGGAACACTGACGTTGCCCCTACTGGTGTTTTCCATTTCCAAAGCTACAATTGATTGCGTATCGCACGCACAACATTCCTCTCATACACCGTGCATCTAGCGCTCAGAATCCGCGGAGGAAGCGGTGTTATTGCGGTTTTGCAAAATATTACCCTCACCAGTTTATCATCAAGTAAGTCTTGATATCTACATGGTAACTGTAACACTAACTTACACGGTGTTGTCGAAGAGTCTTCGAGCAGCCGAACAAATCCAACCTTGAGCACTGATGTCAGCATCAATCGACTTGGAAGACTTGTGATATGGTCATTGCAATTATTGACTCATGGAGAGATGGCCTGCGAGTGACCAATGCGATCACACCCAGTGACAGAAGTGACAATGATACGTGTAGCAATATTAAGGGAACATCCTCTGGAATACTCGGCAAACGCTTTTCGTTAGGACCATAATATTCATGTTCGTGGAGCTTACCGAGAATGGTATTGATCAAGGTTCAGGCTAACTGGAATGTCCTAGATGAACGGAAAGCAGTAAGTGATACCCTTCTATTGGTGTCGATATGTCGATAAATTTTTTTCCAGGTCAAATTGAATTTAATGTGCCTGCTGTGGACAAAGAATTTGGTCTCTTTGCCCTCTATCCCCCAAGCAGCGCTTGGAAAACAATGGTGACGCGTGGATATGAACGCGGGACTCCATCGATAATTACGCAATGCATAGATTCATTTGTCTCTTCCTGACCTGGTTCGTCGGCGATTGATGGGCAAGCTTGCGTCGGCTCTACTTTCCCCATTATACAATCCCTTTGTTTGCAGAGCGGGGCGCCCGACGAATGCAAAGAGACGCTTGAGGTATACTTGTAGCGCTGATGGGTTCTTTCGGGTCCCACAGTCTTGGGGCAGGATTGAGATAGAGGGACGAGAGGCGTGCTTCGTGTCTACTGATCGACATGGCCGTGGAGAAAGGAGCAGCGTGCCTGTGCCGGGTTCAAGAATCATGTTGAGCATGTGGGCACACGGAAGAGTCCGTAGAGTGGATGAGGAATTAAGGTGAGCAGACTAGAAACAAAAATTCCAGAAAAAATTATGTGAAACCATCAAACACGAGGCAGTTCAAGTTCATTTCGACTAGGGCGAACGCGATAACAAGCGCTGCTGTCGTACCCGATTATCCGATTGGACCAGGTGATACCCCATTGCTTATCGAAGTTTGTAACGGAGGTTTTTTGATAGACGTCGGAGTTTATTTCGCTTAAGTGGTAACAGGCCCGGTTCGTTCCGCGGTAGTTAGAAGCTTTTTTTATACATAAAATGTACAAATTTAGAAATTAGCGAGACAAGCTTCCGCGCGGTCAAAATATGCCACTGCGATCAATGATCACAGTGTCGCTCACCACTCGTTCTGTTCGCTTGGAATACGGTGCAGCGATCTCGGCTTGGATACACTTGTCAACCCATTTGACAGTCGCAACTGACCGAGGGGAGACCGCCAGAGGGACGGTGTGTGATTCGGATTGAATTGATGGGTGGAAACGAAGGATAAATTTACGTTTTATCTCCCTAAAGATGGCCGTGTGATCGAAATCTGCGAATCTGAGATTGATCTGTCTCCCTAACATAAGTATGTACCTACTACTAATACCATCCGGTCCAAGTTGGCGGTCGTCTTCTTCTCCTCTCACCGGGACCAGCATCCTTTCACTCGTTATATAATATATATTTTTTCGACTCCACGTTCTTTTTCCTTGCCCCGTATGACACTCACTTTTGCGGACAGACTCAACGCCCAGGTATCTCATATTCTACCTCCCTTCCATAGCACCCACCTCTCATCCTCTGCCAGGTCGCCGTTTCGGTCATCGGGCGATGGTTTCGTCTCGAGGGATCCGGCCATCCTCAAGAACGAGAAGGCTCGCGATTCATGGTCCGTCCTTTATTCGACATGCTCGTGTGCACGGACTGACAATGCGCAATAGACGGATATCCGTGCTGGTCTAACAACTTGGGTGCGCACTCTCTTCCGTTTCACCATGTCCTACCTTGACACTTTCCCTTCATTCCAATGTAGGCCGCCATGGCGTACATCGTGAGCCTTTCCTCCCTCCCAAAACTAAAAATAAGTCTCATTTCTTTTGTTCATAGATATCCGTCAACGCTTCCATCATATCCGACTCAGGGGGAACTTGCGTCTGCAACGGCCCAAACAACTGTGCAACAGATCAAACATATCTGTCTTGCATTCAGGAAATTAAGCAGGATCTCATCACCAGCACTGCGGCCATTTCTGCTCTCGCCTCAGTCCTCATGGGTGCACTTGCCAACCTTCCTGTGGGTATGGCTCCCGGCATGGGACTAAACGCCTATGTATGTTGTCTCATGGATCTCTCACTACGTTGCACGTGACCACATTCACAATCTAGTTCACATACTCCGTCGTCGGCTACCATGGGAATGGGTTTATAACATACCGAGAAGCCCTTTCTGCTGTCTTCTTGGAAGGGTGTGTATCAACCTTGCCAGAATTCTCCCGACATTAACGATCAACCACTTCACTGTAGCTGGGTGTTTTTTATCTTGTCGTTACTTGGCTTGCGTCAGTGGCTAGCGCGGATCATGCCACAGTCGCTTGTTCTTGCTGTGGGTGCTGGAATTGGTATTTACATCGCGTGCGTCCCTCTGAAATTTTAATTCGGTTACAAGTTATACTGATTTACACTAATATCTTATTTAGATTCATCGGCCTGAGTATGTATATTTATCTCTACCGCACTTCCCAAGGGGGGTATTAATGATATTTGTGTACAGCGTCCGGTGGTCTAAATATTATTGGAGGCGACACAACTAACTTGGTGGGTTTGGGAGGATGTAATTCGAACGGTACATTATCCATACCTGGAGTGTCTTTCTGTCGAGTCTCACCAACTGTCACCCGATTTCAGATTGGATCAGCTCAGACCTTCCATATTACTGTGGATCGGCAGTGCTGCAAAGTCCTACCGTGTGGTTAGGCATATTCACAGGCGGGTATGTAACTTCCTTATCAGACTCGTAACGAATTTGACGCTTACTTGTCTCCACATCAAAGCGTATTAACTGTGCTGTTGATGATGTACCGCATCAAGGGCTCGATCCTCATAGGCATATTTGTTACATCCCTCATTTCGTGGCCTCGATCAACTGCCGTGACATACTTCCCCAACACTGACACTGGCAACCAACTCTTTGAATACTTCAAGCAGGTTGTCGCATGGCATCCGCTCAAGTACGTTGGTAATGCTCTAGATGTAAGCATCTTTCTGCTTCCCCAGGCAGGCCTTTTTGAAAGAGGGAATCTAGTATAACTATGGTAAAGGCAAAGTTTGGTATGCTCTTATCACCTTCCTCTATGTCGACATTTTGGGTAAGATCCATGATATATTTAGCTTCACATTGACTTGACGAAACCTCCTAGATACCACGGGTACCCTGTACTCTATGGCCAAATTCGCTGGACTCCGAGATCCGGTCACACTTGACTTCGAAAACTCTACCATCGCCTATTGTGTTGATGCGTTCTCAATCTCCATGGGTGCTCTCGTCGGTACCAGTCCGGTCACGGCTTTCATTGAGTCCGCGACAGGTATTGCAGGTACGTAACCCCACTTGTGTTATTCAAATTTGTTCCAACACGCTTTATGGATAGAGGGTGGGAAGACGGGCATTACTGCCATCGTGACCGGTCTCCTGTTCTTCGTGTCCATCTTCTTCGCGCCCATATTTGCTTCCATTCCCCCTTGGGCCACGGGCAGTGCCCTCGTCATCGTCGGCTCCCTCATGATCCGCAATGTTCGCGATATCAATTGGGATTACATTGGTGACGCTCTTCCGGCCTTCCTGACGATCCTTATCATCCCGCTGTCATACAAGTATGTTTTCGTTGCGAGTACTAGATGTACGATGACTGAGGTCTTGCAGCATTGCGTATGGTGTCATTGCAGGCGTTACGAGTTATATCATTCTCAACGGCACCGTCTGGGTCTTGCGCAAAGTGACCGACGGCCGCATTTCACCCCCCAATTGGGATGCATCGGAACCATGGGTCATTCCTCCTGGTGGTATCATCCCCCCGTGGATGTAAGTTTACGATGCACTTGCTTTTTTGGTCCCTCTAACATCCGCTGCAGAAAATACTTGCTCAATCGTCGGAGCACCAATGTGACGGACGCCGCCTCGGAATACCCCTTCCAGGTCCGTCATAGACACTCGGATATCTCCATCGACTCTCAAGACCCGGGAAGTTTCACGCCGAAAAACTCGAGCTTTGTCAACTCTGAAAAATGAAAAACGTTCGCTTCACTGTTGTCCCTCGCGTGTATACTTATTTGCTATCGGGTTCACTCGCGACCACGAATGCGGGGCCCTGTCGTTCTTATTTGCTGTCTTTATTGTGTATCTGCTTTTCATTACTGTTATCATATCGTTCTATCCCACACTTGTTGTTTCTTCTTCTGCAGAGTGGTTCATTGACCTCTTCCGTATTCTAGATAATACCCCACGGCGAGTTTGGGGCGGGCCAACTGACAGCTGGACCTCTTTTTTCCGTGACTTGAAATATCTCTCTGTTCTTTTTTTTTGTACTTTTGATAGCCAGGGACTTGTGTGCGGACGCATTGCCAATAGAAAACAGGTTTCTTTCCGCTCAGTTCCGTTCCGATCTTGAGATTTCCGGGGTTTTTTTTACTTTATTTTTCCAGATCTCGGAGGATAAAGTATGTCCATGCCGATCGAAGGTGGATCCGCTCTTACAAATTCCACCGGGTTTCACCATCCCCTGATCCGATGAATCTGATCCCGTCCGAAGCTGACAGGAACTTTGTTTGCAATTTGTCGTACTTGTGTTTTCTTTCTTATGTTCCTGGCAATCGTGTCCTGCAGGAAACAGTTCTATGGCAAACAATCTCCCCCTCAAGGTCAAAAAGCTTGCCAATAGGCGCACATTAAATTCGTGAATATGCTCTTAAAACAAAACATGGGTATAGCATGACAGAGAGGACGTATTAACGAGACGTGACTAGGCCGGTCGCTGGCGTTCCCTCTCACGACTCGTCTTCGTGTCCACCCTAACGTACTCGCTCTCATCCGGCATGTTGCTCTCCGGGTCTTTCTTCACAGTCACATACGCCTCACCAAGAATCTGCATCGCAACGGCACGAAGGGTGGCTTTGCTACGAGGGACGGTCGTGTCTTCTAGTATGCGATCACATGTTTCGCGCAAGACAGACTCTATTTCAAGTTTCGTTCCCTGTATGGGGGGGAACTTGTTGAAGGATGAACGAAGGGATGAAAAGGGATCGACTGACCTTGAAAAGGGCTTGGAGACCTTTCTCGGCAGCTTGTTCCTCTAGACGCTTTTTCTCCTCGGGTGACAAGTTTCCTGCCTTTTCAGCTGCTTGGATTTGGTCGAAAACACTCTTCAGTTCGATAGCCGAACGAAGCGTTGACACGCTGTTTGGTGATAAGGATCGTTGCACAAGGATAGTGCCAGGACACCTACGTCTCACTGAACACGTGATACTTTCCTTGCACATTGTGCAACCAACCACCGACTCCGAAGAATGTTTGGCTAGTGGCTAGGAAGTGCTTCGCCTTGGATACGTAGACGAAGCCGACCGCATGCAATAGCTCAACACCGTACGACTCCTTTCTGAGCTCCCTGATGGAAAGGCTCGTCGTGGGGGACATATTTGAAAAATCAAACGACATACTCTGCTTCGAGCTGACAGATCGTGCGCCAACTCTTGGATACATCTGCATCATCGGGGCCAGTCGCTGACTCCGTAAAGATGCTCAGTTTGCGCTCCAAGTTCTCGACGCTATTAAAAGTGAGAACATAAAAGGAGAGTCAATCAAGGCATGCACTGACAGCTTTCGTACCCGCTCGGCACGCGCTTCGGCTTTCTGACAAAGTTATCAAAGGTTGCAGCAAGAGTCGAAACAAGTCAATTTACCTCCGCGTTGGCTTTCCTCTCCTTCTCTTCCTTCCGTGCCTTCTCCTCTTCTGTGAGGATTTCTTTGCCTTTGGCATCACGTTTCACTTCTTTACCGTCCTCTCCTTCGGCTTCGTCGGCTTCTTGTAGAGCCGTCTTCATGTCTCTAGCCAAGCTAATCTGACCGATGATTGGCAGGAAACGGTCACCACCGAATATTGCGCCGAAAACCTCCTCGGGATCAACGAAACCTCCTTCCGGTGCACTCTCCTTTGGACCAAACTCGTTGTACTTTTTGCGAAGCGTTGGATCTGAAAGCGTCTGGTAAGCGATTGCGATCTCTTTGAAACGTTCTTCTGCATGCGGATCGTCCGGATTCTTGTCAGGGTGGTGTTTGATAGCCAGCCGTCCTAGACGTCGAGGTCAAATGAGAATCGTGTAAGGAATGACGGAAGGAATTGGAAAAGGATACTTACGATAGGCTTTCTTGACGTCTTCTGTGGTCGCGTCTATTGGGACACCGAGGAGATCATAGTATCCGGTCTCCAACGGCTTCTCTTGTGTACCGATCTTCCGACCTTTGCGCAGAGGGGTAGGGATGGAATGTGAACCGTTGGGCGTCTGTTGCGCAGGGGACACGGATACACCAGGTGGGAGTTGTACCGGATAGAACCCGTGTTGGTATACAGTTTGACATTGAACACACCGGACGCGGAGTAGGGTTCCTTGAGGAGGTATTGGCGAGGGTACGGGAAACTCCAACGAGGCACTACATGTGCCACACTGTGAACGTATATGTGGACTATATAGTCGTGAAGATAATATGGGATGTGAAGTGTTCATCGTCGTTCACTGACAAGCACTTGCACTCTACCTCCCCAAACCAAAAAGGGCAAGCTGGCTGATAGAAGGTCACGTGAGCATAATGAACGTATTGATGGCTGACTTGTTGATAACCGTACGAATCTACAACCGCTACTGTAGGTTAACTGGTAACAAGAGGGTCCGTTGGCTTCTTTTGACGAATCTTTGG
>JBBPNM010000262.1:0-12036 GCA_038090895.1 Boletus bicoloroides
GAAGGAAGATGCCGCCTGAAGCATATAATGTCCAGCGAGGTACTCGGGAGTCGCACCTGGCGATCCCTCGCGTGAAAACACGAACACATGATGCACTCCACGCCTTACCAATCGGTACAGAACTTTCAAATACTTGTAGCCCAACATTTGTCCACTTTCCGATGGGTTCAAGGTTAACACCTCGGTTGATCAGGGCTTGAGCCAGATCTCGTCGTCGCGTCTTGAGGGTATTTGTGCGGATCGTGACTGGTCGAGGGATCTCGTTCGCTTCAAAAAATTCGATGGCCTGTGTAGGCTCAGATATCACTACACAGGAAGGAAACCAAAGAAGACATACCTCCGCCACTGGGAAGAGCTGGAACAACTTTTCAGCCAAGAAATCGTTGTATCCGTAATAACTCCCAATGTCTGAAAGCAGTTGCTCAACATATTCTGATCGTGATCTGAGAGCACAAGTCAGCATATATAATACGATAATTCAAGATAACAAACCTGTCCTTTTCTGAGAGTTTTTTAAAGTTACGGAGTACTCTGACGCAATGTCGCATTCGATGTTGCACGACCTGCACGTCAGATACACCCTTCTTTTCTTCTTCTCTCTCCTCGGCAGTCGGTAAGCGGAATGGTTCGCCCTCTTCCTCCCCATCCTCATCTTCCAGACCTGCATCCTCGTCCTCGTCTTCTTCTGCCAAAGCGGCATTTTGCATCTCCTCTATATCGAGTTCAGCTTCGTGAGCAGCCTCAGCATCCAATGCACGCGAGAGCTTCTCCATATTTCCCATCGTAACATGCTCGTCTTCCTCCCCAGAATCCTCATCCGATGACGACCACAGTTGGTTTGGTTTCGAGGTGGATGCATCGGTTTCGGGGGATACCTCTCGCGATGTATCGGACGATCTGTCTAACTCTATCGCAGGCTTTTTGGTCTCCTTGACGCGCTTTGCGGCCCTGGGAGAAGTAGGGTTTTCGAGTTCGATGTCCACGTCGACATCTGCTTTGCGTTTTCCGAGTTTTTTAGGTGATGGTCGGGCTTGGGGATCAGAGAGAGGTGCTGGTGGACCCTGCTTGTATTTTGTTCTTCTACCACCCATGACGTCGGTCTGATGATGGCTCAATCACCCGGCACGTGTAACGAAATTTTTCCTCCTTCCTTATTTAGAAGGTAGCGAATGGGTCTAACGGTCATGAGCGGGAGCGCCGAGAAAATTCATAACCGAAAGCCAACGCTTGGAGCATGCCGGCTCACTTTTCAGTATTTTGTTGCTAGGAACACTACGCTAGCAGAGGGGGTAACTAAATGGGCGGGATTGGGTAGCAAAAAATTACAAGGCCACCAGTGAGACAATGAAGGAGTTAAGGAGGTGGCGACAAGGTCACGCTGGCAAAGGTGCGCGAGAACAGCGACTCGACCAATTAATTGGTCTAATAACCGTTGGTCATGCGGTCATGAGCGGGGGCGCCGAGAACAAAAAGCCAAATACCGCTTCAAGCACGCCAGCAGAATACTAAAAATACATGACGAATGAAGTACTATGAACGCTATACAGGGTGTCAAAGGAGGGGGAGGGATAAATAATGAGAGGAAATAAATAAAAACAAGTGAGATGAGACGAAACGAGCGGCGCACGAAGGTTGAAGGACGCTGGCAAATGAACGGAGCGCCCATGAAATAAGACGGCCTAAAGTAAGGTGGGGTGGCGACGAATATAGCATTCAAAGGTCAACGATCAACGCCCGATGGCTTATATCTGAAATGGTGGAATACATGTGGCCGCCAAAGACGGACGTACCACCACCCGCACGCATGGAACGACCACCGACCGAGTGAGGGAAGGAGATATCAAAGAACCCTGTAACTTGTAAGGAGCAAGGCCACGAAGAACGATCGACCCATGTAACTGGAGCCTTCCGACAAAGAGGGGAAGAGATCGAAGAAAGAAACCCTTCAGGGTGCGAGCAACTAGTGGGGCACAACGATTTTCACGGACAGGTGGATAGAATGAGTGACAATACCCACAAGGTAAGTGCAAATGGAATGGGGTGCGATGTGGCGGGACATGCACTTGACATAGAATGAGAAGAGCGTCGACGGAAGGGCAAGGGTCAAGATGGTGAAACCTGCAAAAGTGAGAGAGGAATTGAGCGCAAATGAATAGGTAGATTGGGTGGAGCGATCAAGAGAAAAACTGAGCAATGGAGCGTTCCATAAGGAGGTGCTTGACAGTCCAGGCAACCCAGGGAGGCTGCTTGGAACGGGAAGATGATGGAATCATGATCTGACTTCCCCTACCCCTAACGTAGGTCGAAAGGGCAGGACGCGAGTATCCGGGCGTGAGCTCGCTCCAGATTATGACAACAAGAGAGCAGATCAGCAAAGTTATCCTGTACCCCAGGAACGTGGAAGACACGAAAATCGACATCATTAGCAGTAATGGCATCGACCACGCTAACGAGCATCCAGTTAAAGTCGGGGAGAACTGACAAGGAGTTGAATGATCGAATAGTGTTGATATCATCGGCAAAAACCGCAAGGCGTCCTCCATGCGATACTCGCTTGATTGCGTCAAGGATAGCGACACAAACACACAGCGCCTCTAGGTAGAAAATGGAACCCATGCAGCGCAAAGGGGAGAGAGACATCGCTGCGAAGGTGCATAAATAGATTCCGTGACATTGCCGCTTGTGATCTGATATGTCTATCCGATCCGATAATAGGACCGGTTTCACCGCCAGGGTCAGAGATCGTGTGGGCTCGGTTAACGGAATCAATCTGCGAGATAGGTGGATAAGCTGGTCTGTAAATCCATTCTCTCCAGAGAGCGAGTGGATTGGACTGCAATGATTAATTGCTCCCGCTTTGGAGTTCTCGGATCGGCGGTATCGCTCGATAGTCCCAGGGACTCATTGAGAGACCGAAGGGTTGATTAATTGATCCGTTCGAGGAGACTCGGTCTGACTGTTGGCGGGTTCATGGTTCGAGTACCGATGGGAGTGATAACGACACGTAGCGAAATTTTACAAGGCCACTGGCGAGACAACGGAGGGAGCTGTGGAGAAGGACGAACGACGGGCATTCGCCGAGCGAACTCGACCATATAAACAGATTTTAAACCCAATATAGTCAGGAAGTTCCATACACCGCAGACAAGACTGACTGGAATAGTTTGCCATTGCATAAAGTACTCATTCTTTCAACCAACCCTGAGTCCCAACGCAAACCCCGCCACGAACGATGCTCTAGGTTGGAAATCGGCCGTCAAGAAATTCACAATCCATTTCCATATCGACCACACAGTCGGCGGTTTCTTGTTCCCGACCACGTCTGTCGTGTAGAACAAGTTTTCAAATTGAGACGCCATGCGTGCCCAGTCCACCTTGACGAGAGAGACGGAACCGAGGTACTTGTATTACTCAGTAGATGCGACAGAATTCGAGTGCGGGATGACCTGCCTGGAGAACAACAAATAACCCGCCGAGGAAGAAGGCAACCATGCGTGCACTCTTCTTGGCGAATACGCCTGCACAGACGCCGCAAACGGTGCCAAATGTGAGCTCGTACGCGTTCACGGACGACTTTGGAGGAGGGGGAAGAGAGGGACTAGCTTGGGAGGGTGGTACGCCTTGAAGTAGACACTTGTCAGGATTCAGGGGAGAGGGACATCCTCAACACACTGTACTTGCCATCACAGTGAAGGGTGGACGTGGACGTCAAGGACGAGATTCCAAGACCAACACCCGCGATACCAGCCGCGGCCAAGAGTAAAGGCAGACTACGTTGCGTGTGTCGTAGAACGGCTATCCGGGTACCCAAATACGGCGCGCTCGTCTGATGGATAGAAGCTGCGAGAGATGACCGCAGGAACGTGGTCGGATGGGTAAAGCATGGTTTGAGGCCGACACGGAGAATAAAGGACGCCATCGACCGCGTAGGGATGGATGGGCCTGGCATCCTCCTGGAACCGAATATACCGCCATCCACGTGATCGTGACTATACAGCCTTCCCCAATTCTTACGCCCCGCCTTGGTGCAGCTTGACCAGCAACCATCATGCTTGACCAGGACTCAGCTGAACAACAGCCGCTGCTCCCAATCTCCTATGACAGCTCCAGTTCAAGAGAATACGGCATTTTGTCCATCTGGCGCGAGAACGTCGCGCGTGTCCTCGAATCCCGGGGTTTACATACATTCGTCCTGATATTGGTGCGGTTATACATACGTCTTCGCTTCACCTCCCCCCTGAATTAACACACCCTCAAGATTGCTATTGATGCAAGTTGCGTCATTGCAGAGATCGCATACGGATTACTTGTCAACGGATGTGCTCCAGAAGGTCCAGAAGAGCCAGCTTGGCTGGAAGTCCTAGCCAATATATCCCTCGCTATTACCACGTTCTTTTTGGTTGAAATACCTCTCGCGCTTTGGGCTTTTGGGATTAAATTTTACTTGCCTTTCTTTGGCGTCGCGCACGCTCCCCTGCATCTCTTCGACGCCATCATTGTGCTCGCTACCTTTGTGCTTGAATTTGTGCTGAAAGGCAAAGAACGAGAACTCGTCGAGCTACTCGTCATCCTCCGTCTATGGCGGCTCGTCAAGCTGGTCGGAGGTGGGTTACCCAGCTTTCATCACAGGTTATCAGTTCGCTAACGGCTGCCGAATAAGGAATTGCCGTTGGGGCGGGGGAAGTCGAGGAACAGGTCTTTGAGGAGCTCGAACTGACTAAAAGGCAGCTCGAAGGTAGCACTACTGCGCTTGCGAAGGCTCGCGAAGAGAATCGCAAACTTCGGGCCCGTGTCGTATGGTTGGAAACTGGTGGCTCCGAAGGCTCCGAATTATGAGCCTGGGGAAAAATGAGTAGCCCCAGATATACTCGCGGATATACAACGGACGGTCATATTATCTGTGTTTAGCTATCGTGCTTATCCTCTACTTCGTTCTCAATTGACAAGCTTGGTATTATTTAACGAGCGCTGCGATCTATTCTACACCCCATGGCATTAACAAGAAGTGACTAGCGATACAAATTCAAAGATACTACAAAGTTCCCAGTAAGCTATCACACTACAAAGCAAAAGTCCCAAGATACCCTGACAGTATTCAGCCTGCCAGGTCAGACAAGAAAGATCATGGCTAAGGAATTGGTTCTTGGTGGACAATGACCCTTCTGGCGGCGTCCGCGCGTATCCATTCGGATAAACGAGGGAGTGGGATAGGAAGGTCTGGGTCATGGGCCTTCTGTGGGAACACAGTGGGTGTTCGCGGTGTCAGGGTCGAATATGAACAGGTCCTCGTCATCCCAGGCTGTTCGCCATCCTCTACGAAACGGGAATCCCCTGACAACACGTGTCTTGAATAGGTCCTTGGTGGGGGAGCCAAGACCACAGGCTCCTTGCGATTAGGCAGCGGCTTTGTAAAGGGATTATCAATACCACGGCGAATTCTGTGCTGGCGAGCCCAGGTAGGTCGATTGGCGTCCATGGACTGATGGCCCTTCGTGAACAAGATAGGACCAGACGGTACAGATTGACGCTCGGTACGAGACAATTTTTCCCACCGCTCTGCGATATACTTTGAGAGAACACAGGATGCTTCGCTCCAAGATGACGATGAGGACGCGGACTTCTTGTGCTCGCGGGTGGGCAGATGCGAGCTACCTACGAGAACAGACGCTTCGGTATCTGGACGGAACCATGAAACACGAGGTACGGGGGTGATCCATATGTTTGGAAAGTATGTTGCATGAGTGGAAGAGACGACACAGATTGTGAGACAATATGAGAGGACTAGTGAGATCTGTCAGTGCGTTCAAGTCGGGTTCGTGAACGGGACGTACTGATCAGGGCAGCCAGCCAACTGATGCAAACCAGTAAGAAAGACGATGCACACATCGCCCACGGCGCTGACATCAAACCAACGTGAGTAGCAGACCAACGTTCGCATAAACGCAACTTACATTCCATATGGCAGTACACTGGTGGCCCATTCACTGTCACACTAATGCTGGCAGCTACAGTAACCTCGTCAGCAAGACGGGTCAAAACTAAAGGAAAGACCTCACCTAGCTGGAAAGTGCTCATCAACGCCGTCCAAGCACACTCGACTCTCACATGTGCAGGTCTTGCCCTCGCACAAATCAGCTCAGCAAGATACGCCCTAGCCAAAAAAAGTGTTTCAACACGCGTGAGGGGAAAGCTCGAGACGATCACGCACATAGGCACGAGCACAAAGATGAAGGCGGAACTGATGAGGAGGAACACGGACGCGCCTGGCGCTGGAAAGAATGTGTTGGCATCGCATCATCTCAAAGGGCGAATGCTGCTCACCCGACATTCCGGAAGCCTTTGCGGCTACGATATTCCACGACGCGAATACAAGGATGAGGACGTGGATATACGTGAGGAGTGCTTCAAACACATCAGTCTCGAGCGTTAAGCATGAGGGACAGGCTCTGAATGTGTCGCTCACCGAAGAAGACGGTCCGGATGGCAAGAAAAGCATTGTGCATTGCGTCGGGTGGCAGTCCTGGAGCCGAACGTTCGTGAAGGGGCAAATGTCTAATGCGAGAGATAAAGGATCCAGATTGAATTGGCGAAACGGAAAAGGGCTCGAAGAAATCAAAGGAGACTAGATGGCCAGCCTCTAGTAATTAGGAATAGTCGGTCCACCAGAGACAGAAGGTCCAGACACGAAATGAGCCGTGAATAAATATCGATTCCACATTGTTCTTACACGGCTATGAGCGCGTGAACGGGGTATGAGGAGAACAATAAAAAGCTTGGGCAGGGTCAGAGAACAATAACTTGTCATCAGACGACATTGTCTAGAAAAGGAAGGTCCCTCAACGGAAGCTTTTCATGCCATACTATCGCTCCTTGCCGTTCAATAGACAAGGTACCAATATGAAAAGTACGATACTATACGCTGAACCGACTTGTATCCGGGCTTGGAGTTGAAACGTTGATGCTGACAAGGCTAACTCCGTCCGACCATCCTACTATCCGCGCACGGCGACACCGACCTCAAGACTTGAACTCTTGCTTGGTCGCCTCCAAATTGTACTGCACGTTCTTTCGGTACTTGGTCGTTAAATCAGCCGCAACCTTGACAGAAGCATTGGCTCGGAGTATCTCCTGTTCACCCATAGGAGGGAGAAGGGGCACGGAATGGGTGAAGATCGGATCAGATCGCTGTCTCAGGCTGGGGCGTGGCTCCGATGGTGCGTACCTCGACACAGTGGTTCAGTTCGAGAACCATCTCTGTGCATGCAGACTGAACGAGCGTCAGAGGCAACAGAAAAAAAAAAGACGAGTGGGAGACGACTGACAGCATTCTTTAGAATTCGTTCGAGCAACACTGCTTGACGTTCAGCATGGGGGTTCTCCATCTCGGTGATGTGGCAGTTGATGAACAACGAGCAATATTGGTTGGTAGTCGTCGCCACGATCAATCAATCTATTCAAGTCAACGTTCTGTGCTAATATATAGTACCCGATCTCTGCACAATCCGATCGTTGCAGTCCTCCCCAACCCTTGCTCGAAAGTCGATTCAATCCGATCACTTTATAAACAGTTCATGACCTCTACGCAAGGGGTTGTAGCAGGACCGCCCAGGCCCAACTTATTATCTCGCTACGGCTACACGTTCGACCCCATCATGATCGTCCAATTTCATAATTACTGATACTGGATAAATCCAGTGGTGTCGGCCGATGCCCACTTTCCCCAGAAGGCACCCTCAACCTGGGACCTGAGGGTCGCCTCGGACGAGGCTGTGTGAGAGTGTCAAGTGGCTGGTCAGTCGATGCCACAGCCGCTACGTGGCTATTTGGGAACTCAAAAGCGCTTGGTGGGCTGCGCTTGGACCCAGGCTTGACAGGTTGCTTCATAGCATCTTGACGTGGCCAATCGCCAAGTGGAGACGGCGAGGGCAAGGAGTTGCTCTGCCTTGGCACGGGTACCGAAGGGAGATTTGGGCTCGAATACGAGATCGACGACGCGAGTTCCCGTGACGTGTCGAACAGGCCTAGCGCTGAACGCCCATTCAACGTGTTTTGGGGCAAGGGAGGAATGGGTTTCATGGACGATGGCATGATCGGGACAGCTGCTGAAGGGGGAAGAGGGATGGCCTCGGGGAGATTCGATAAATGGGGGATATCCATCTGCTCTGGTGCCACGAACACAGGGCGAAAGGGTTCTATCTTATACTCGGGGCCGAGACCCCCACAACCACGCAGAATCTGGGTCGGTTGAGATCGCACGGGCTGAGGGGTATAGATGTCGGCATGTTTTTTGAATCGAGTAGCTGAGGGTGAATGGAGTATAGTCGTAGAATATTGCCGTACCACCGCTGCACGAAGCGTACGAACATCAGAAACCCAGATCTTTAGGTCTTCGTGATGTTGAGACGCTGCGATGAACACGAGCGCAAGGAGGTAAACGAGCACTACGATCTACGTTAGCGACTCGCTAACACCGGAAGCATCATGCGACTGACGCATGATTGTACACATCCAAGTAAATGCAAGAACTATGCGTTCCGAAGTGCATAGGGCATCTGTGAATGTGGTAGCTAACTTACAGTGTCAGACCGTACTGAGCTCTGGAGTAGATCACATACCATTGACCGAACATGACAAGTCAGATTCGATTGCAATCAAAGCGGCACCGCCGGCTATCGAAGCACCATGAGCCTATGAGTGGAAGGAATGATGGAAAGCGAACCAAGTTCCATGATCCAGAAAAGAGCTACCCATGCACACTCGAACCACACGCGGGTGGTGAACGGGTTGATACATAATAATTCAACGAAAATTCTAGCGTTTAATTAACCAATCAAGACGCTTGCTGGAGCTAGGGACGCACAAGGTAAATATTGAAAGTAGCGAAAATGCGCCGAGGAAGATGAGATAGATGTCAACATGTGCTGAAAGGAAAGGTTGAGTAGGTGGGTGGGTGGTGCAATAAGAATGGACACGACTCACATGGTTTCGTCGAATGAACGAGACCAAAGTTCCAAGCGGCGACGCTGCTTGTGACGGCGTTGCAAATTGTGAAGAGACCTGACAGGGCACTTGAGCAGGAGCGCTCGGCAGATGAAACAGAAAAGCCTGAATACCAAAAACGATATAACGGGCGACAAGGAAACTGTTTACACGTCTCATAGCTGCATGTGGAATCTCAGAAAGAGCTGAAAGAACCAAGTCTGTGGGGTCAAACGTGAAGGATTTCGCAAAGAGCCAGCTCTGCCTTGACAGTCCGCAAAGATGCGGTCAACGTGATGGACGATATGCGGTCCAGGCTGTGTGGGATGGGAACATTTTGGCTAAATAAAGGCCAAGGCGGCTTGGTACTTAGTAACTTATACGCTTGAGCTATGTATATACGTAAAACACAGTGACGAGGATACAATACAATCACATCAGTAGGATGGGGCGTACGTAGTATAACAATGAGACAGAACGTCCTTGCAATAATATATACTCGTGATGAATATACATCGTGATCGCGTGCTGCGAGTGCAGGTCGTGACGGTCTAGATCAGTTTTGCATGCAGATCACGGTCGATCATCTCTTCCAGCTCGATGAGTCATAGGTGGTGGGCGAGAGAATGTCTCGAATGGTCCAGAACGGTCCGAATAGGCCGGCTGATCTACAGGAGATGGTACATAGGACCTCACCTCTGCAGAACAATCCATACGTAATCGATCCACCAGAGCAGCTATTGGCTGTGGAACATGAGCAGAATACCGCGCACATTTATCTGAGTCGCCCAAGTTAGTACACCTGAACCGGTTTCGTGATTTATACAAACCAAAAAGACAACCAGCAAGGCGAGCGACGCCGATTCGGACACCGACGATGCCGTCACTGGAGAGTTGTTCAAGAGCTTGCCAGTTGCTTTGATCTATCAAGTAGTTATCCACTTGGGAAGACGAAGCCAGTGCTTGCTGGCAGGCAACGTATCTGGTACATCACTCTGAGCAACGTCGCATCCACTAGTCAAGCTACGTACGTCATGCGTTTCCGAAATGAAGAAGCATAGGCCAGTTCAAGGATATCGCGTCGCAGTCGATCCAGCACAATTTTCCATGATCCATTTTCTCGTTGCATATGCGTGACCTGGACAGCCTTGAGGAGGCAAAATATGATAGGCTAAACCTGCTCACCACAGATATTGAGACCTCTCGGATGGCTCCAAAATCATCTTCTAGACCCCATTTGAGGATTCGGTGAACACATTCTGGATAAGCCGGCACGCCGACCAGGTCGGGGATGATTTTAATGATCCCCTCTCTGGTCCTCCAATTGCGTAACCACCCTTCCTCCCATATTTTTATCAAACCAGAAAAGATAGTCGCCCTCGCTTCTCCTTCCCCTAATGCGTTAACAAGAAGAGGAAGTGCTTCGATGGCCTTCAACTGTATGTCGCCATCCTCTACACATCGCATCGCATCCCACCAGACGTCGACAAGATCGCGTCGAGCGTTCTCTGGACCAATGACCATCGCCAGCTCGCCCAGGCTCGCTGCCAAAGTCTTCCGAACCTTCATTGACCTATTCCGAGATAGGCTAAGATACAAAGAGCGCAGCTCTCCCCATCGGGCCCGACCCAATGTAAGTGCGACAGCAGGATAGTTGAATGCACATGCTAGTGGGCGAACAGGATCATCGTAAAATAAATCTAATTTAGAAGGAGCTTACTTGAACTATCAGAGCCTCGACAGAAGGACAACAAATAATATGACTCACCAAAGGGAAGCGGAATCGGCAGACCAAAAACCACGGTCCGAGGAACTGGATGGTCTTCTTGACGTCCAAGAAATAGCGAGAGAAGTTCATTTGGTGGCCCGTATTCATCTGCGTGGAAGGTATACAATACTTCGCCAAGGGCCTCGAGCACTCCAGAGCGAACAGCGGGTGCTTCGTCCCGCGAAAGTGGAACAACTGTGGAGAGAGCAACAGAACGCCTCAAGGCGGGGGTGAGGCGTAAAAGCACGGCTGGCAGCGCGAACAGGGAAGAGTGACGAACGTGCCAGATCGTATCTTTACGCAAGATTTCAAACAGCGGAAGCTAAACGAAATTCGGATGCGTCGATTAAAAAAATCAGGACGTAAGCAACACGCACGAGTGCTGAGACCACTAATTCTTCAGGGATTACTTTGGCGAGGGCGCCAAGTGCGAAAGAAGCCTCTCGTCTCACCCAGTGTACTGGATCCTTGCCGGCTCGTTCAACTTCTCGTACAAAGGCGCGCTGGTCGTCTAACCGAAGAGAACCTAACCGCCAGACAATATTTGATGAGAGGTGAATAAAATGTCTCGTGTACGACATACCGCCCGCCGCCACAGCAGCTATCAGACTCATACTGGACATCCGCCCCACAGCTGCTTGCTCTCCAGGGTCAAGATCTTCATCTGCTTCTCCAGTTTCTTTCCGTCCGGATCGGTGGTCTGGCTGGGGCATTCCATTTGAGAGGTGGTCTTCGGCGTGCGTGTGCAGCTTCCCTCCATATGTTGCCTCAGATCGGAACGTTACATCGGCCATGGGTGATGGATCTCCGGATGAAACCTCAGGACTAAGTTGGAACGAGGGGACAGTGAACGATGGTGACGAAAAACTTGCAACAGGCGGTGAGGTAGGGGATTCGTGTGAAGCAGGATGGGGAAAATATGGATTCACTGAGGCTTGGTCACCTTCCGAGAAGCTCGATGAACAATGTCGACCTCCTGGGAGTTCACCAGCAGGGGTACGGGCGGCCGCGTCGTACCAAATCTCCGCAATATCCTCGTCCTCGGCTGACGCATCCAGACGCCCGATTCCGATGACGAGCTGATGGATGAGCTCTTCTTCAAACATTTGTCTTTGTATTCGGCCAAAGAGTCCGTAATTGCCATCTGAAGGTTCAGCATTCGTTGACCCAGGCTCTTCCGCGTCATCTGCTTTTCGAATGCGGCAAAGCAAATCAACAACAGTACATCTAGCAGGGCCACTGACCCTGCCGTTGGGACTGAGGAGAAGTGTTCCGAGAATGGGAGTAAA
>JBBPNM010000263.1:0-12022 GCA_038090895.1 Boletus bicoloroides
GGTGACCAAACCCGGTGGGACGATGCAATCCGGACGTTTCCGTCTTCCGATCCTGGGTCTGGCACAGAGGACACCGACACCGTCCGAGGTGAAACCACGCGTGATCACGTACTTACCTCCGCCAAAGGCGCCTCGGAAACTGGTCGACGATGGACTGGTTGTGCGTACGAACGATCAGGCTGCAAAGGATGCCCGGGCCGAAGCAGAAGAGCAAGAAGAAGTCGAGCTCTGCGTGATGGATTCGGACGTGACGCTCGTGAACGAGAACGAGGACGTGGTCGCGATCGACGTCGACGACATGTGTGCGCGTTATCCCAAGACCCGAGCGAGTATGAAAGCGGTTCGTGGCTTTTGTTTCCCTAAGGGTCGACGGCGCTGATGTCGTGCGTTTTTGCCGTCATTGGTGTGTAGTAGGATAGTCGCGTGAGGAGGGTGTTTGGGTGTATCGTCGAAGTGCGGGTGTAAGTTTGATGGACTGTCAAGAGTGCTACGATATGACATGTATGCTCATTGCTCAAGTGGTAGAAATCAGTCTTTTTGGAGTCTTTTATGTGGCTCTACAAGTATCCTTCATCCAACAGAACAAAGTACGCATTCAGGAATGTCGCCCCCTGGACCGCTCCCTCTGGCTGTATCTATTCTGGAACTGCCTAGTCATCTGACCGTCCGTCTAAAAGGAGGAGATTGGGAGGTTTAGAATGGCCTTGTCGTCGGTTGGCCATGCCTCCTTTGCCAATACGTCCTCGATGGTAGTGATGAACCACAATGAAGACTTCAAGCATTCCATGCGCTGGTCATATATATGCACGATATGGTTCGCATAGCGCTCGTTGTCAGGATTCGTTCGCTTCAGCGCCTCGTAATCGTCGCGCAGCATTCCGTACAGAGGGCTGAAAGCATACAGTGATTTGAACGGCAAACCCAATGTCTGCAGGAGCCCACAGAGTGGAATGGATTGCCGAGGTTAGAATCGTTGCGATGGATACTTGCCCACACCCAAGACCAATGACTTGGCATCTCCACTACTACGCTTGGAACGTCCTTTGCGCATAGAATACGCATCAAAAGTGGTCATGTCACCACGGCGATCCTCTGGCTCATAACCATCACTGGCAGGCACGTAGCGCAAAGTCGTCCAGCCGAGGACGTGGAGAAACGATTCGAGATCGTCCACGAGCACGTGCATCCTGCCAGTATCCTGAAGTAGTTTTGCAGACATGAACTGCCAAGTTCCCTATGAGGATAGAGCGCTCATGAGTCCAAATGGAAATGGAAATATGCCGGACGAGCTCACCTTGCGATCAGGCCGCCTGCTCCCAATCCCGAGCGACAATTCCCAATCGATCAACAAGCCTCTGCCGTCAACTGTCAAAAGAATGTTCCCGACACTTATATCCCGATGCAAGATCTTTGCTGCATGGAACACATCCCAGTGCGCTTTGTATTCGTTTGTCAGCGGTACTCGGTCATAAATAGCCCGGCGTAAGCGCACCTTTCATCGCGTCCAGGACGCCAGTCACGAGTTCTTTCGTACATCTGAACGTGGTGAGCGCGTGGCCTACGACTCCAAGGACCAGTCGGTAGTGCTGGCGCGGCGATGCCCTGGCATCAGCCATTTCTTGTGTCTTCGTCTTGCCGCTCTGCACGTTCGCACCAACGACCTGCTTGGGTACATGCGGTATGACATAAATCTCGTGTTCGGACAAGACTTGGATGTCCGACGAGCCAGGAAGACATTCCCAGCCGTATTTCCTGTAGATGATGCGTTCCATAGGCCATGAATCTCCATCTTCCTTTGTGGAATTTTGAACGGATTGCGGATCGGCGTTATCTTGAACTAGGGATTGTTCGATCTTGTTCACATCTACGTCGCGTTTGATGTTGTCGTACACGGACAGTGTTTTGGAAACGCCTGGGGCACTGATTGTCAGAGCTGGGTATCGGAAGCATGATTGATGTCGTCGTGGTGGGGATGAGACATGGGCAATGATGTGTAGCATGATAGTGTTGGTCCGAGACAGAGGACACAAGGGAAATCTCTCGCTTGCATCTTTGTACCGCACACAAGTATGTATTCGCCGCGTGATAGCTTCGAATCACCGAACGCAAAAAAAAATACAATTTTGTCTACGCAAGTTGCGTCCACTAGAACCACATTAGAATACTTTCTGTCACATATTGGATTGTGCGCGTACCTGGATAAAACGATACTTTAATTGATCGTCCACCATACCAATCAGATGTAAAATCCCACCATAGTCTCCGACGGACCGGGATAAGAGGTTGAGTTGCTGTGGACATGTAGAACCGGTGCGATACAGGTACCTTGATCGACTCGCGTGAGAATACCGAAGACGAAGACGCGATGGAGATTCAGTCACCTTTTCGGCATCATCTGTTGCCACTGTCATACGTGCACTTGATTGGCAAGTGCGTGAGAGTCACGACGCGAAAAATGTATCATTTCTTCCGTGAATACAGATTTCTCATTCCCGAATTTACCTTGTATTCATGACTAGACTGGCAGGTTGTTGAGATGCATGAATGGTATCTGACGAACGAAAACAAGGCAATCGGCTGATACTCGCGGAAACGCGTCTAGGCTCTTACGATGGCACTGCGTGATGGGTGGTTTGTATTTTATTGCGAGTATTCAGAGGCGGGAGTGTGCTGGTGGTGACGAAGTAGTAGGATTGGGAAGAATTTCATTGTCGGTTGGGCGACCCGACTGTTGTGTATTAATTGAATGTTTCCCAAGTGCGACCGAACGCTCTATAGAACAGTTGCACGCGATGAATTCCCCGTTGATTCGAGTTGGTTGATGTTGACTCCGAATGCTGAGAAGATGTGCTGGCTATTATTTGACCAGGCAAGTGGGTTAGGTTGGACTGAGTTGACGACATTGCAGGGAACCCAGATGACGACTCGAGTCGCGCTTGGGCCGCTGTAGCGATGCGAGCACCGATGCTGGGAGAAATTTTGACTGCACCGACCAGTGTGACTTGGATGCTCGAGTGAGAGTCCGACGCCTCACGACCTGTCTTGTCGACTAGGACGGCGGTATCACGACCCAGTCGCAAATTTCAATCTCTTCGAATCTGGAAAATGTCGAATGAGAGGACCTAGTAATATACATATTACAGACTCTCACCTTGTCGACGTGACGTTGTCGTGGGTCCTCCCAAAGTTTCCAGATTATCGTGGTCCCAAACTTATATCCTATTCTGCGTGCTACGTTGGTTCAAGTTCCCTCGCAACTTCTCCTACCTCTCGGATGCCATCGAGGTTCGACTCCTCATTTCCTGACTGTTCTACCACAGAGGACGTGCCTTCCATTGTGTCAGAAGGCAATGGAGGATATTACACCCTCACCCTGGACTTCCAAACACTTTTCGGTGGCCTGGCAGTCAGCATGGACTTGAAAGCCTACTGTCACCGATCAAGCGACGCAAGCCTGCTCTTTTCAGACAGTGAGCGCTTGAGCACTGCCCCTACACGAGGCCCGGGCCCGTCCTCGGTTCATGTTCACGCTCGCAGACATCATACCTGACCCTCTCCTCACTGTAGATTAACGAAAACACGCCCAGCAGTATGCCAGTGGGCCTGGAGGCTCGCTGCCAGCAAATTCTTAACGAGGTGGTGACCATCTCGCAAGGAATCCGTAGTTCTGCACTAGTCTATGCAAATAACCAAAACATCACCGTTTTTGAAAAGCTTCGTTGCCAACTTGAAACAATCCGTGTATCCGCCGACACCATTCTTGGAGCCATCACCAAAGCATCCCTCAGCGACTATACGATCGATGACCGAATAAACGATTGGCTACTCAGCGGAGAGCTGCGATCATGTTTGGGCAAGCTGAAAGAGATGGACGAGATGCTGAAGCCACCCAATTCCGGTCAAGTTCGACCTGGCCAGGCCCCTACTCGACCTCTTAGAGGGCCTGAAGACAAGCTGAAGACAGCAATGGTCTTCTTCGATAAACATACGAATCTTTTACATTTCTTGCTCACTCCCGACATTTGGTGGGTTCCTCAGCAGTAATTTGAACGCGTACTTGACTTTGCTATTTAGGAATCATGAGAGACTCCTTCACCAACCTCAAGGTGATGCGCTCCCCATCGCGGAGGAAACACAGCATGATCCTTTGGATACTCAGATGACTCAGAGTAGCATGTATGTATCTTGATGTCGAAATGGTTATGTTCGTCCTCTGAACATAGCTTCGATAGTTCAGCAACAGAATACGAACATGACGACAATCGACCTCCGTCCAACTTGGACCAGGCAGTGACAACAAGACGTAAGAGGGAATTCCGCCGTACGTGTATCATGTGCTTCGTGCTTGAGCCTGCTGATAACGCCTTGTCGCTAGAGCAAAAGTTGGACGAGGTCTCACGATGGCTTGCTGCATTGGATTGCACGGAGAAGCACGATAGTATGCTCAAGCTGCGTCAAGAAGGCACGTGCACGTGGCTTCCCACAACGGATGCATACAACAAGTGGAGGGTTGGCGGGAATCAATTTTTGTGGTTGCACGGCCAAGGTGTGATGCCTATTACTTCGTGATTCACCCCAGCTAACATCGCACATCGATCGACCTGTCCATAGCTGGTTGCGGAAAGTCGGTCTTAGTGTGAGTTCATCCGTTGTTCGTACACGTACTGGTGCTGACTCTGGCAGTGCATCGACGATCGAGCACCTCAAAAATAAGCTACAAGATGGAGAAGTAGTCTTGTTCTTCTACTGCGATTTCCAAAACAAGCGATCGACGAGTACCACAGAGATGATGCGCTCCTTACTCTCTCAACTGTTCGGTCACTTCCGTGACCACGGTGTTGATCCTGGTGACCTCCCGAACAAGATACTCGAGCAGAAAAGCGAGGGTACTCTATCGCTCAACGACCTCGACAAACTTTGTGGTCTGGTATCGCGCGCGGCCAGTTACTTCCGTTATGAGCCCATCATAGTGATCGATGCCCTCGATGAGTGTGCAGACATTGAGGCACTTCTGCGCGTACTTGTCACACTGAATGAGGGCGATGTTCGGTTGTTTGTGACGAGCCGACCACATCAGCTCATGATTCGTCATTTCACTGGGCTTCAATCGCTTTCCTTCGAGAAACTGGCCAAAGAGTTGGCAGCGGACATAGCCTTGCATGTGAGACGAGAGGTTGACTCGCACAACGGGCTGAGATCTGCCGATCTGGACATCAAGAATGAAATACTGACGAAATTAAACGAGAAAGCAGAGGGCAGGTGAGCTCTTCTTTCGTAGGGTCATCCCAAGCCTCACCCCCGCTGTTTACTAGGTTCCGGTGGGTGCAGTGTCAACTCGATATTCTGAAACGGTGTGGGGCGAGGGTGGAGTTGAAGGAAGCGCTGGACAACCTCCCAAACGAGCTCGAAGCGACATACGAGAAAATCCTGGGGGAAATTGATGAACGAAGGTTGGAAGGGAAGCTCGCACGACGTGCGCTGGTTTGGCTCGTGGTTGCATTGGAGCCCTTGCGCCTAGCTCAGATTGTTGACGGACTCTTGGTCGATACCGAGCAACGCAAAATCGACTGTGACACACAGTGGCTACGAGCTGCATTGTTGAACGCGTTGTCGAGCCTTGTCTCTTATTACGAAGAGACGGATGTTGTCGCGTTATCCCATTTCAGCGTCAAGGTATGTTCCAAAATCCGCCTGGATTTGCAGTATTGACATCGTCGCTTCTCTAGGAATACTTGACCAGCTATATGGCAATGCCAACGTACCATGTCATCCCCCACGTGGCCCACGCTGATGTGGCCCAAATGTGCTTTCGCTACGTCTCTGTCCTCCTGAAACAAAAACCCACGCGTGGCATCGTTGCTTTGTTAAAATCCTTCCCGATGCTGTCCTACATCCTCTCCTCTGGTTTCAACCACATCGCCCTTGTTGACCCGGGGTCAACGGTCGTCGTCCTCGAAGCACTGCAATCTCTAGGATCCGACGTTCGCCATTACCCATCACATTGGGATTGCCTGTGTGAGTTACGTGAGGATGATCTCCGGTGGCCGTATCCTCCGTGGCCAACGTCGAGACATGACTTCGTGTTCTACATGCTCATTGCTTACTCCTCCCCTGCCCTTCTCGAATCATTCCTGTCTACCTGTGGTCCCCTCAAGCCAAGGGTCGGGACAAACCCACTCGTATATGCTGCGGACCTCCAGAAGACTAAACATGCGTTGGTTCTCTTGGCATGTGGTGCCGACATGAATGTACATGGTGTAGTGGTGGATGACTCTCACAAAGCCTTGCCACTCAATGTCGCCATTAATCTTGGGAACGATGTCCTCGTCGGCGAACTCTTGCAGAGGGGATGTGTTGTGACATCAGAGGTTCTATCGACGGCTGTCTGCATGCCGTGGTGTAGCACTCGGGTCCTCGCGAAGCTTATGCAAACTGACGAGTTCGTGGAATGGGCGAACAACATTGGCGATGAAAAGCTGTATCGGGGTGTTTTCAACGGTGCAAGGCCAAATGCGGGTGACAGCAGGAAGGCAGACGAAGACCATGTTGCGCTCGCACGGAGGCTGCGCCAGATTGGCCAAAACCTTTCTGCAGATAGTCCGTTCGGGGCAGAGCTCATTCAGCGAGCTGTACATGCGGCACATACGTCAATGCTCGAATATCTACTTCCACCCGACCGACCACCGCCCCCTCAATTTCTGCTTGCTGCATCAACTGGAAATACTTCCGAAACAGTATCTGTGGTCCATTTCTTGCTGAGGAGGGGAGCTGATATAAATGCCGTCTCGACTAGAAGGAGGGATACCGCACTTCACCTAGCTGCAATGTGTCCTTGGGAACCACGGAGTTTGGAGCTAACACAAATGCTCATCAATGCTGGATGTCGCGCTGATTTGCACAATTTACGGGGTGAGACACCAATGATCATCGCGGTGCAACGTGGATATCTCTCAGTAGTGGAACATCTACTTTCGTCCAATGTCTCATTTCCTCCCGACATCCTACAAATTGCGCTACGGGGACACTCACCTTCCCGGGTGGTTGAATTTCTGATTCACAGAGGCGCTGATGTGAATTCCACTACATCCATTGGGGATACCGTACTTCATCTCGCCATCCATGGGTACATCGAATCAACGTGCTTGGACTTGGTCAAGAGATTCATCAAAGCTGGTTGCAATGCCACCTCCCACAGTTCTAAGGGCAAAACAGTTTTCGAAGTTGCTATCAAACGTGGCTACAGTTCGGTGGTGGAATATCTTCTCTCGTGTAATTTCCCATTTCCTCCTAACATCCTACCATTCGCGCTCCAGAATCGTTCAACTCCCCAGATCATTGAATCCTTGATTCATAAAGGTGCTGATGTGCTCTCCACTACGTCCAATGGTGATTCCATACTTCATCTCGCAATCTCTAAATGCTCCGAATCAACGGGTTTGAACTTTGTCAAGATTTTCATCGAAGCTGGCTGCAATACCACCACCCCCAATTCTGAAGGCAAAACAATTTTCGATTTTGCGTTCCAACGTGGCTATACCTCGGTGGTGGCACACCTATCATGCAATCTCCCACTTCCTCCCGACATCGTTCCAATGGCGCTGCAGTACCACTCAACTATCGAGATGGTTAAATTCCTGATTCGCAAAGGCGCTGACGTACACTTCACCACGCCCAAAGGCGGTACCGTACTTCATCTTGCAGTCGCTGAGTACAATCAATCAACGTGTTTAGACCTTGTCAAGATTTTCATCGAAGCTAGCTGCAATACCACTACCCGCAATTCTGAGGGCAAAACAGTTTTCGAAGTTGCCATCAAACGTGGCTACAGTTCGGTGGTGGAACATCTACTCTCGTGTAATTTCCCGTTTCCTCCTAACATCCTACCATTCGCGCTCCAGAATCGTTCAACTCCCCAGATCATTGAATCCCTGATTCATAAAGGCGCTGATGTGCTCTCCACTACGTCCAATGGTAGTTCCGTACTTCATCTCGCAATCGCGAAGTACTCCGAATCATCGTGTTTGAATCTTGTCAAGATTTTCATCGAAGCTGGCTGCGATCCCACCACCCACAATTCTAAGGACCAAACAGCTTTCAAACTTGCCATCGGACATGGCTACACCTCGGTGGTGGATCAGCTACTATCGTGCAATCTCCCATTTCCTCCTAACAGTCTACCAATCGCATTGCAGGATCGTTCAACTCCCGAAATGGTCGAATTCTTGATTCGCAAAGGCGCTGATGTTCACTCCGCCACGTCGTATGGGGACACCGTACTTCATCTTGCGGTCGCTCAGTATGTCGAATCAACGTGTTTGAAACTGGTCAAGAGTTTCATCCGAGCCGGCTGCAATCCCACTACTCGCAATTCTGCGGGCAAAACAGTTTTTGAAGTTGCCATCGAACGTCACTACACCTCGGTGGTAGAACATTTACTCTCGTGCAAAGTCCCATTTCCTCCTGACATCCTACCAATCGCGCTGCAGAATCGCTCGACCCCCCAGATGGTTGAATCTTTGATTCGCAACCACGCTGATGTTAATTTCACCACGGCTGATGGCGATACCGTACTTCATCTCGCGGTCGCCAAATACGTGGAATTAACATGTTTGGACCTGGCCAAGATTCTTATCAACGCGGGCTCCAATCCCATTCTGTGCGATTCTCATGGGGAAACAGTGCTCGAAGCTGCCATGAAACGCGGATACGCCCTCGTTACGCAACATCTACTTTCCTGTAATCTTCCACTACCCCCAATCTTCGACGTCCTATCAAAAGCGTTACAGCGACGCTGCATTCCCCAAATCATTCAATTACTAGTGTACCACAGTGCCAATGACCTTGCCGTCATGACTGAGTCCCATTGGGATACTCTGCTTCAGTTTACCCATGATTCGTACATTGGAGTTGACCGCCAGTGGGTCGTTGAGTTTCTTGAAGCTAGACGCAAAGCAAAGGGATCAAATCCGCGATGAGACACCTTGACGCTGACAAGTGGCCATGGCTCGGATAAGTGGGGCTAACTGGTAGGTTTCCGGAATGTTACGCTGCCGAGTAGATGTAAAGCCGCGTTGCTGAAGGTGCTCTTATAGGACTGCTTAATTCTTTGTGGGTTCGTGGTCAGGTTAGGTTAAAGCGATGTTTCAGGAACCTGGACTAGCAACATACGCATTTCACATTTTCGACATTCCCCTACATTCCGAACGCTATCAAAATGTTCCTTTCACGATACCCAATCTTGTTTATGTAGTTCAACCAATATTCTTGTATACTATGTTATCACTGCCGCGTTACATGAGACCCCCAGAGTGATATCATAGATTCGTTGAACCCGCAAGACATATTGCTTTGTTGTGATCCTCCTTGGTTTTAGTAAATGAATAACATGAGACTCTTCATTAAAATCTAGGTTCTCACTCCAACTACAGAGTAAACTATGATCATAGTATTGTAATCAGTGACCAAATGAAGTTTCAAGCATGCTGCTTTCATTTTTTTTTTGCTATGGACGATATACTTTCCATGTGTACATCCGAGTCCTCGATAATCATCAAGAGTCTTGACATGTCCACCAGTGGTAACTGGTGAGACGTTCCTCCGCAACCAGTCGCATGTATACAATACATCGTCTGAATCAAGGCGAACTAGAATTTTCCTGAAAGCCCACACCGCAAACCCAAGGCAAGACGTACTATCGGATCTAAACCTCCTTCAAGGTCAGTACTAATCCATTTCAATCATCCCGAGCCGGATGTTGTTATGAAGTCGGTCAATGGAACGTCTTTGCAAACTTGAACCATGATCAAACTGTCTGTTTCGCCTCGCTTTTGTATACTTCACACGCGACAGTGGCTGTAAGATCAGAACAGCTATTTTTTGATCTCGAATGTCTGGCTTGGGAAGACCAACAGTGACTCGAACAGGTGAGCTACAAATGGCTGCCTAAGATGAGCAACCAACTGAAATGGTTGTATCATAAGCTTGTTGGGCGCAGTCGCCCCGCCTGAGAACTTTTCATTGCGCAGAGGGCGGATTCATGGATGGATGACATACAGATCTTTTGTTCCACCCAAGTCGTCTATGGTCTGGATCACTATATCCCCGGATACGGGTGTTGTCGTATGATATACATTGACGTTTTGGTCGGTACGCAGATAGGATCTCACCGAGGCTATCGGCTTTCTGTTGGGAATTAGAAAGCTCGGTGTGGAGTTGCTGTACAATGTCCCCGACCTGTCCGTATACAGACACCAACGGTCAGTTTATCAGTTACCTCGATCGGGAATGCACGTGTCATCGGTCAGACGTAATCGTCTGTCAAAAGAGGTGTTTGTTTCAAGCTTCTCCGAGTTAGTGTAGTAAGATCCGGAATATGCACCGATCCTAATACATTCGTTCAAACAGACGTTTTTCTTTGTTACATGGTCCGGAAAGAACTGCAACAAGTGCACCGGTGCTCGAATGGCGGTGCACTTGAGTTGGTAGATAGTATGCCCTTGCTTGTTTGTCCCGTGCCTGGAATGAAGTTACTGCTATCCTTTCGGGTTTCGTTGGCGAATAAAAATTTGGCCTTGGTTGACATCTGGGTTCTTTATGGGTAACATTGCAGGTTACCCGTCATGCGCGACTGAATAAGCCAGAGTATTGTCCCGTACAAAAGCTTTTGGCATGGTCCATGTATATCTTCCAATGCATGCTCCTTCGTTTTTGGTAAACATAAGTTACCTGTACTGACGTGAGCATTTAGCATATGCCAAACGACAAAAACATCCCACACGTGATCTCCTCGAGCATATTCAGCGTCACGCGTGAGATCGTGGATGAAACCGTCCCTATCCGGTGTGTATCGTGCTCGTTCTTGGGCTGCAGTTGTCACCAGTTATGGACTTGGCCTCTCGGGCTCAGATCGTGGCTTTAGTGCTTTTTTTAATGATAGGGAAAAGGTCTGGTGGTGGAGTCTCGGGAGGCTTGGGATTAGAACATGTACCATTGCATCGACAAGAGAGTGAGATGGCTAGCTCTGCTTTGACCCATTTTCTCAGGATGGTTTTCGTACCGGATGTGCAGAGCGACAACGCGAGTGCATAGCGTATTGTAAACTTTTCATGATCCTCATCGAGTCGTGTGAGAATGCGGAAGACGAGGACAGGATGAAAAGTCGACTTTTCGGCATCATAAGTTACCACTTTCCATCATTCCGAGAGCGCGCCTATGAGAGCTAGATTGGTGCATGATAACCACGAAGCAAAAATGCATGAATACAGATATCTCATTCCCCAGCTTGTCGTGTATTCATGACTCAAATGTCAGGTCGCTGATATCATCGTGAGTTGTATCTGACGAGCGAAAGCAATCAGCTGATAGTCGTAGAGAAGCCTCTTCGCAGACTCTTACGGTGGCACTGCGGCGTGATTGGTGTGGTTCGTATTCTATTGCGAGTTTCCAGAGGCAAGAGAGAGTGACTCCGAGTTGCTGGTGACGTTGTAGGATTGGGCAAGAGTATCGCAGGGAAGGCTCGAAGAGAGCTTTTATAACTTTGATATTGCTGCTGGCAAAACCTTCAAGGAGCTAATGTGGTCTGAGTCGTGGGTCGTCCGAGTCCCTTTCCAGATTATTGTGGACTGGCAATTGTCGTCCCGCATGCCAGCCAGCTGGCCCGTTCTTTCGAGACGTGGTAGTGTAGTGTGGATGGAGACTGGCTCCCAGCTCGTTTATTATGATGCGGCAAACCGTTGATGGACGGTCGGGTGACTTACTTTGCTGGGCCCTCCAGCCAGACGAACCGGGGGCTTCGTCGGACTTCAAGTTGTTGAACGCACTGACATTCACTGGTGGCAACTCTTCCGGCCCACCTCTCTGCCATCGAGATTCGACTCCCCATTTCCTGATTGTTCCAAGTCGACTACCACCCGAGGATGTTCCTTCCATCGCGTCGGAAGGATATTACTTTCGCCCTAGATGCTCAAATGCTGGTGGTCAGTACAACAGTGACTTAAGCTCGGCGGCCTGCTATTTCGGACTG
>JBBPNM010000264.1:0-12018 GCA_038090895.1 Boletus bicoloroides
CTCTTGGCAGTGAGACTCCCATTTCACCCGACGCCATCATCTCTAACTCATCGTAGAAGCTCAAGGAGATCGGCGAAAACCCATCGTCTCCCAAGGCTCTTGGTGACCTACTGATGCGCTGGGTAGGTATATATTTCGATCCCCAAACCCCAAACCCTGTTCTCATAGTGTGGAAGATCGATGAATTAGAACAACCATACATGACATATGCCGACAGATACTGCATTGGCTTTGATGATTGGGAACTCGTCAAGGCAAATGCGAAGCTTTCTGCCGTCCTGCAAGCCTTCTCAACATCCGATCCTCCACCATCTGCTTTGCCGCAGCCCACACGCTTGCTAAATCCTTCTCTTTGGACCCTCGACGCCCTCTTTTTACTGCCAAAGGGACGTCTACAGTATTACAGGAAGCTATACAGCAAATTGCTCAAGAGTACGACGCCCGGAAGAAGTGATCACAGGCTATTGACCGGTGCTCTGGGGAAGTTGGATGGCCTCCTAGCAACTCTAGATGACAGAGCTAACACCAGTGTTGGTACTCGTGAATCACCCCAAATACCGCTTCCTCCCCACATAAATACTGGAGCAAATCCGACGACTGTGATACACATGGAACCACCCACGAACGAACCGATAGAAGGTGGCGCTCTGCTCTCTGGACAGTTTGGCATTGATCCTGCAAGCGTTGCGACATCTCTACGGGGTAGTGTCTCTTCCAGAGAGTGAGTCCATCAGGCTTACAGTCGACTAATCTTTTCATATATGCCCTCAGTGAACGCCTTTCGCAAGAGACAGTATTAACCTCTATCAGTCGGGAGTCCTCTCAAACTATGTCGTCGCTCGTTCTAGATCTCGAGAGGCGCTTAGCTACTGAACACACACTCGACATATTTACGATGCAACCCAAGGTTCGTGGCACAGCATTGTACACATTGCTAACTTAGCCATATTCTACAGCAAATTCGACTGCAAATAACACCACCGACCCTTTCCTATGCTCGCGAGTTACGTTTATCAGCCAAGGTGCTTGTACGATTTACCCCCAAGGCGACAGGAGTAGAAATTATTCATCGTCATGGTCACATTTTTATTTTGTCGGATCTGTTTCTTCTATGCGAAGAAATGGTCCAGGAAGAGAGCGTTGCCAGAGATGAGGATGGGCGAGATATGCATCTTTGCTATCCTCCGCTTTCTGGCAAAGTTCTCAATGTAATTGAAGTGCCCGGACAAGGTTAGTTAGGTTACTCTTCCAAGTACATGCTCCTGATTGCATTCATAGAAAATGCTTTGCAAGTTTATATCATGCGTAAAGAGACACTGATTCTGGAAGCTGATTCTCAACTCGAACGAGACCGGATTCTCACTGAATTTCAAGAGTGTATATCATTCGCAAAAACGAGTAAGAGTTGCTACGGTTTTTGGAGGTCTTTTTTTAATACTTATCCATCAACTTAGTCTCGAGAGCCGCGCATGAGCCCGTACCACCCATGCCGCCTATTGATAATTCTCAATTACTAGCTACGCGCCTTAGAACGAGAGAGAGACCCGATCGAGCCCTCAATCCTCGGTTACTTCCACAATCCCAACTAGGCAACGTTCCGTCCGAGCGGACTGATGACGCCACTCCCTCGATGGGTAGGACGCTGCCTCCATCTTCGCTTAAGCAAAACGACGGTGTGTTGGGGACGTCCCTCTCGCAACATCGCCTCGAACAGCAAAACGTAGTTCTTACCCAGCTTGAGACCGTTCAAGACTCCCGACGTGATGTAGTTAGCAGCCCCCCAAGTAGTCCTGCGTCACCAGGGAATGGACAACGGGTACCTACGTTGCACAATCCGGGCCCAGTATACCCACCACGTAGATCTTCAACAGGGCACGCTACCAATACCCCACCTTCCTCATTCATACCAGGACAAATCTTTCCTCCCGTGCGGAGTGCGAGCATTCAATCGCAGTCACCGCCCTTCAGAGCACCTACCTCAGACCCTCCTGGAGGACCAGGTGATGTGTATTCACCACCGATTGCGCAGAACCCCGCACCACAAAATTCCACTCTAAGACACCATACTTCAATGCACTCGCTCCGTCAACAACCTTTGGAGCGTCAGCCTTCCTCGCATTCTCTTCTGCATAGACCGCATCACCAGACTTTTGCCCCTGCTCCTCATCCCCAACCGGGTCTACACTCTTCCAATAGGCAACCATTCCCTGCACATCCGTCCAGCCCTCCAGTAATATCTCACCCCGTCGAACAATCTTTGCATAGGCTTCAGAAATCTTCATCGTCGCGGTCACTTCATGCACAATATCAGTATAGCCAAACCCCGCTGCCTCCAATACCGTCATTACCAGATGGTTTATCCGTGCCACAACGACCATACAGTCAACGCAAAGACTCGATGGGGTCCCTGAACACGCCAATGTCGAGACCACTTCTCCCGTCGATGCAGATGGGATCGAGAACTAATTCAATCGCAGAACCCTCGATTTTAGATCCGAGCCCTCCCACGTCTCCGGTCGAAGAACGCAAACCGCTCGGGCCGGTACGGTCTGTAATCACAACGCAAATGAAGTGCAAGGTATTCCATCAACAACAACATGCGCAATGGAAATCGTTGGGCTCGGCGAACTTGACTCTATACCGTCAAGAGCCTACGAATGTTAAGCAGCTTGTTGTGGAGGCGGGTAGCAAAGAAAAGTCGATTCTCATCTCGACGATCGTCTTGACGGATGGTGTTGAAAGAGTGGGCAAGACCGGCGTGGCAATTGAGTTGAGTGATGCCGGAGGTGCACGAACAGGCGTCATTTACATGATTCAGTTACGGAATGAAGACTCTGCGAGCGAGCTTTTCAAGACTTTGCTTGCAGGCTCTGACAGGGCGGCGTGAGTAAGCTTTTCACGAGCTCAATCCGAACAAGTCCTTCAGGGCTCTCGAACCGCTATACATTCTTAGACTATGATTTGTTCTCCCCTGCTCTTACTTTTCGTGTCTTCTATGGAATACCAGCTGCAACAACATTATGTGTACCCTAGATATCCTACAAGAGCGAGCATCATTGTGATGTGGCAGGTAACGTCACAAGCTGAGTGCAAAGCGAAAAATGATCGCTACCACAAATCCCGGTCTGAGGCAAGCCTCGCGCGATATCTTCTGTGCGATGAGATTGAAGGTAACCCGTCACATGCATTCTACTTTCAGGGGCATCTAGGATGAAGATGTAATCTGATACTTCGTGAGCTACAGCAGATCTCGATCAGTCTTTGCGAACAATTACCTAGGGTCGTCTTCCAGTAACGTGTAAAACTAGTCCACATTGGCTCGCAAGCGCCAGCCTTTTCTGTTGGCAAGAGTTCTCTGGCACCGAATGTCGCGACATCATTTCCCTCTAGGAGCGATGTCCGTTGTCCCTCATCATACGCACTCCGCAGGCGGTGCCCAAAAAGAGTAGACAATTCGGTGTTTGATAACAATCCGTCTGAAGGCTTGGAATCCCTCGAGTTGCGAATGACCCTATCAGGATCAACTTCTTCCTCGCCGCCCCCTTCGTCGACCTCTTTCGTGATGGACGTGGGAACAGCTGGATCTATGGAGAGGTGCACGACACGCGAGACTTGGAGTTGTTTTTGTTGTTCAGGAGACAGTGGTTCACCAAGCAGCAAAGAATACGCGGGGTCATCAGGAGGGAAATTGAAGTCTGCTCGACATTCAGATGAAAGCAGAACTGCGGATGCATGGGTTCTCGAAAGTTCTTACCTCCAGCTATGATACAGGGCCAATCACAGAGTTGCCAAAGCTCTTGGAATGCGACGACTTCACGAACTAGAAGACCTGCTTGCCTAAGACCAATTCTGGACTTGAGCACATATATGGGAGGAGGTTTAACTCGCCTTGCTCTTTCGTAGGTATACCTGATGTCAAATTCGCGTCAGCAGAACTGCCAAAGAAGGTCGTCGTACACGAACGCGGGATGCCAAAACAGATGCGTGGTTGCGACAATGTAGCCCCGGACCTCTGATTCTGGATCTATAGTTTGAAGCGCCATGATGGTTGCGATATTCTTGGTCCGATGGCTCGACCCAACGCGTGCCTGCGTGCTTAGTTCGGGATTCCTGTGCACTTCCAGTTTATCATACTCTATCATGGCTTCATGGATGCTTCGGAATATGGTATTCTTATACGCAATAACACATCCATGGGGTTTGTCTGCACCACTCGCATAAGAGTAGGCGTATCCGGCGAGATCGAGCGCAGGAAGGAGCTTGTGCAGCCCGTCGACTTCCTGGAATTCATTAGATCGTGTCCGAGAAGCGTTGTTGGACTTTACGGACTTGCATACACAGAATATCTGCGTCGTGAGAGAATATCTCAGCATGAATCATCGGTACCCTCTCACTGGCTTTGCGGGCTTTACCACTAGTTGGGAAGAGCTCCGATCCTGCGATTCATTGAGACTTGATTGTAAGGATGCACGTTAACTCGGACGCACGAACAAGACACTGAGCGAGCAACTACAAGGATGTGCTTTGAGTGGATTGCAGACGAATGCACAGGGATATGAACACGGACATTCCATGTCATGATCTTGACTGTCTGGGTGTGAAGCTGGACTGGCGGCCGGAGTTGTATCCATGGTCTCGAGAGAAAGAGACTGGTCTTTGGTTGTTTTTCTCGCTCGAGTCTCTTTTCCAGACGTTTAAGACGTTTCTCTTCTGCCTGGGCGATTTGTTCTGGTGTGGGCTCATAACCCATGAGGGGATGATGTAATCCCTCTCTCTCAGACACGGTGTCATGTTCAAGCTGTTCTCGACAGTGCGCCTTTCGACGACCTCACTTCGTCTCCGCACAATTAGCTCGCTCCCCAACTTCCCCCGCAGCGCCAGTCATCGTATTATTCTGCCCACTCGGTCAAGGTCTCTTGCTTCCATGGCTCCCTTTCAAGATCGTTCGGCCATCGACGCCTTTACATCTTTTGGAAATTTTGACCTTGTCCAGCGTGTCCAACTAGATTATACTGACGTGGTCGTCTCGAAATGGCGTAGTCGTGTCAGTGGCTTGACCCTTGTTCATCTAGATTACGAGGGTGTGTCTCCCAGTCTAAGCATTTCCTACACCTCTGAACCCTTCTCCAGCTCCGCTCATTAATGGATATTTTGTTGTTGCAACTGAGAGTAAGCTCCTTCGTTCCTGTCCTAGTTGTCCCACCCTTCTCACCTTCTTAGTCTTCAATGATAGTGGTTGTCCTCACACCTTGGAACAGTGTGTTGTTTCATAATCGTTCCGTTATCACTGTTTTCGACGCTCCTCTGCCAGCCTGGTTTTCATGGGCTCGGAGAAGTACCCATATAAAGGTATCATAGATCATCTCGCTAACCGTGGTTTCTCCGATGGCACAAACGCTTGGACGGATAATGACCATACAGGTAAGTAACATTATCCTCCCATACATTTTTCTCATCTCTATTTCCACCAGCATATACCGCTTCAACGGCCGGAGAACAGGGATTCCTGCAGCTCCTCCCAATATACCTAGATCATATACTATATCCGACAATGTCGAAAGCTGCTTTCCTAACGGAGGTACAATCAACTCATTCAGTTTAGAAGGACTTATATCACTGGCCTCGTAGGTTCACCATATCAATGCGAAAGGTGAAAATGCTGGTGTAGTGTACAGCGAGATGCAAGGACGCGAGAACACCTCTGGTGATCTGATGGCACTCCGGTCAGTGTTGACCTGTTCGGTTTTGCCCGTGTTTATATCTCCTTCAGGTCCCAACGTATCTTGTACCCCCCTGGCAATGCTTACCGTAGTGAAACTGGTGGCCTGATGGAAGCTCTACGTGTTCTCACAGTGGAACAAAGTACATCTTCCATTGACCTACTTACATTAACTTATACCCACCATGCAGTTCGGCAATACCACAGCACATATTATGTCCCTCAAAATCTGTCACTGATAGTCACTGGAAAACTTTCAAGTGGAACCAGATCACTTCTCTCTGTTCTCCAGGAGAAGGTTGAGCCCAGTATCATCGCACACGGCCAAAATCAGGGACCACGTCCAGTTGGCTGGAAACGACCATTTGTGGAAACTGCTAGTGCCAACCGCGAGCGCATAAAGGAGGTCATCAAGAAAGCTGTGGAGTTCCCAGAGAGAGACGAGAGTCAAGGTGAATTGCTTATCACGTATAGTGGGCCACCTCCAACAGCATTCTTGGAACGGAAGGTTTGCTTGCTATCACCGATTTATATAGCTTGCTCAATACATTTTCAGGCTTTGGACATCTTATCTACCTACTTCACATCATCACCCGTGGCACCTTTAAATAAAGAGTATATTGAAATAGAATCTCCTCTTTGGTAAGATTCCATATTGACACCATGTTATCATACTCATACCCTTGAAGCTCTTACATTTACTTCAGTGAAGATGCTCGCGCTACACTGGTAGATCTACCCATTTACATCGGTTCCGTGCCCGCGGAATACTTGGACACTTTCGATGCGAAGCTCTCTGCGAGCTTCCACCGCATTGTTACGGAAGGCATTGACATGTCCCGGATATCGATGGTCATTAACCGGGATGAACGTCAAGTGAGAATCTGGCTCAACTCTTGCCGGCTTGTTGATTTGCTGATTCGAACATTGTAGTTGCGGAGCAAACTTGAATCTGCCAAAGGAGATACTTTTTCAGGCGCGATAATAACAGACTTCTTGTACGGAGCGACAGATGGCTCGGATCTGCGTGGGGCTTTAGACGAGATCAAGTACTATAATATCCTTAGAGCTTGGAACAGCTCACAGTGGACGGAACTCTTGAAAAGGTGAGCCATATACATCTTATATTGCACTTACTTAGTGCTATTGCAAGGTACTTCGTTGATCAGCCATACACCGTTGTTGTTGGGAGACCCTCGGCAAACCTTGCTGAGAAACTTGAAATGATCGAAAAGACTCGTTTGGCCGCGCAAGTCGAAAAGCTTGGTTCTGAAGGTCTTGCAAAGGCAGGACAGGAACTTGAAGCTGCAAAAGCTGAACATGATTTACCCATCCCAAAAGATATTCTAACTTCATTCCCGGTCCCAGACGTGAAGAGCATATCATGGATTCCCGTGAAGAGCGTACAAGAAATGGGCAAGGGTCGGAGTGTTGCTTCCAGGCCTTTGTTACAATCGGACCTTGCGAAACACATTGAGAGCGATGGCGAGCCATTATCGATATTTGTACAATACGATCATGTCAAGGTGATTTTCTTCTTGCGTTGAGACAGTTTCGGGACTGACAAACTTTGTAGTCAGATTTTGTGGGAATTCATGCATTCTTCTCGCTCGCAAATGTGCCAGATGAACTTCGCCCGTTCGTAGTGTCGTTTGTCTACAACATTTTCCTCGCTGAGTTCTCATAGATACCTCTCCACTTATGCTGCTGCTTTCTTCTCTTTGCCTGTAAAACTGGAAAACGGTGAAATATTGGATCACGAGGAGGTTGTCAATCAGCTCGATGACCTGACCGTTTCATACGAAGCGGGGCTCGGGTTATCAGATCAATTCACCGAATTTATGCGCATAAGTTTCAAGGTTGAGACACCACACTACGAGTCTGCCATTACTTGGCTCCGCAATGTTGTCTGGGGCGCTGTGTTTGACAAAGAAAGGTGAGCAAGTGTTTCACGATCTGTTCCAAGTCACTAATTCGCGGGAAAGGCTTCTTGTTTCTGCTGCTAAACTTGCTCAGTCCCTTCCTGAGCTCAAGCGTGATGGCAGCAATGTCTTGTCATCTATATGGGCTGAGACGGTATTTGATAAGAGTTCGACTTCGCTCGCTGGCGCAATTTTGTCTCAAGCGGAGTTTGTGCCGAAGCTTATTAAAGACCTTCAGGAATCCCCAGAACTAGTAATCGCTGCCTTTGAGAAACTGCGAAAGTGTCGTATGTACCGTTTTTCCTGGGATGTTGAATGGTCTCACCAGATTCCAATATTTCTAGTGACTGATCCCTCAGGAATCCGGATATCCGTCACTGGAAATGTATTAGGTCTTAAAAAGCCCCGCAGTACATGGAGTGAGAAGCTCAGTCACCTCACCGTAAGCATACGTCTCTCCTAATACCACCTGATTTAACGCCCCCTATTCACTTTTCAGGAACAGTCAACTTTGGCACCGGTAAAGCTGACTTGCGAGACGCTCAATGATTTAGGCAGGAACCCTATCAGGAGTGTGAGAACAAATAGACTCTCACTGTGCATCCCGTTGACCTTTTTTCCAGGCGGTTGTTGTTAGCTTGCCCACGATCGAAAGTTCGTTTGTCAGTCACACCACCAAGGGTATCCAAGGATTCGATCATCCAGAGTTTCCGGCATTAAGGGTCGCACTTGAAGTTCTGAACGCGACAGAGAGTTTTCTATGGGTATCGTAGAAGCCTGTGTTTCTAGCGATACAAAGTTGTTCTGACTCCCCTCTCAACAGCGGTCAGTCCGTGGTGCTGGCCTCGCTTACGGCGCATACATGACTGCCGATAGAGAAGCCGGGCTAATTACCTTCTCCCTGTACCGAGTAAGTTGGTCTCCGCATAGATAGGCGCTCTTTTTGACCGTCCCCATACAGAGCTCCAACAGCATGGAGGCTTTTAACGAGGTAAACAACGTAGTTTCGGGATTAGTTGAGGGCTCCGTAGGTTTCCATCTTTTGTCTCCGTCAATTCAGCAGGGTAACTCCATCAGATTGAGCTCGAAAAAACAACGCTAGATGCTGCCAAGAGCAGCATTGTCTACGCTGTTACAAAAAACGTTGCGACAGCAGGCAGAGCAGTAGGTGATTGGGGTATCCAGCGCATTCGATTTGTTCAAACTCACACAGGCGATCAACTCATTTACCAACCAAGCGCTCAAGGGTCTGAGCCAAGACCACAACCTCCAGCTCTTGGAGCAATACCAAGCTGTCAGCAAGGATGACGTTCTGGCCTCTCTCAACAAGTATATCCTACCGATTTTCAGCCCCTCTACCTCTACTGTTGTTGTTGTCACAGCACCATCCAAAGCTGACCAGATCGCGGAAGGGCTGACAGGCTACGGATTTGATGTAGAGAAACGCACATTGGAAGTTGAAGAAGACGAAGATGGGTTACTTGAGGGCGGTAGTGCCTCCGAAGAGGGTTCGGCGGACAGCCGATGATGACGGTGAAAGTATTCCCTGTCTGGAACTAGTCGATACGGTTTACTGTATCTTCCACCCAATATCATGACATATATATATATCAGACTAGCTCAAAGACCTACATCCCATTTAAGGGTTCGGAAGTTCTCTTGTTGGAGAGCTGAGGTGCACACGGAGTCTCACTACTTTCAAGGACCTCGATCATCCGCTCTTGTGCTTCGCCTGGCCGCAGTTCGACGTCATGAAGAAAATCATTTTCAACAAGAAAGTGTATGGCCTGCGACAGATTGGACACCGTGACTCGGATTTCAGGTAGGAGCAGCTTAACAAGATCATTAGAGCAATTAGGGCAAGTAAATATTCTCAGTACGTTACGAAGCAATGTTGACCGAGACGCGAACGGATTTCGCGGTGGTTTCTTTGGCTGAGAAGTTCTTCTGATGGATTCTTGAGGGTACACATGTGACATTTGCACTGCGCTATTGTGCCCAACACCAACATTCGGTACACATAATGATGGGGTACGGATTTTGGACGACACAACTTCGGGTGCTTCGTCGTCATCTGCAATCGGCCCAGAGTTTGGGCTTGTTTCCCGAGTGCATTTTGCTTTCGTGTAGACTGGTTGGCTCGTCGAATCGTCGGCAATTTCTGTTCGGGATTCTTCACGCCGCACCAAACCTTGGCATCGACGGCCTCTGCCTCTTTGGTGCCCTTGTCCTCGGAATCCTTTGCCACCCCCCTCCGCAAGTGTGGTGTTTTGCCTGTGTTTTTTTCTTGCACTAACACCTATATCTTCCGGGGTCAGCTGCCCCCGCGCGGCCGCCTCCTCAAGTTTCCGTTTCTTATCTTGAATCTTTGCGTCCGTCGGGAATCGCCTTTTCCGCTCTGCTATCCAGCCATTGATAGCCTCTGGCGTATCCAGTACTAGGGATGTCCCTTGAATCGCAATGGGTTTTCTAAATGCTGCCTCAGTCAAGGGACTAAAGTAGAATGGCATGAGTATGCACCCTCTTAAGCTCGGATCAGCATCCCAGTTGTCCTTGTTCTCCCACCCAGGTGGAAAGATGGAATGTCGATCCATCATATGAATCTCGACGGACTTGCGGGAGCCGGTGAATGGGCAACCTTGGCGAGTGCATCGACAATTTCCGGGCTGGTACCAGCTCCCGTGAGTGAGATGATTTAGGATAGGTTTTGCAGTCGTTTGTGAATGTGTCTGCACAGATGGCCGATCCCGAGGAGATGGGGTGGGCATCGACGACGTTGCTCTGCTCGTCCGATTTGCCGTGCCCGGGACGTAGGTCGATGAAAGCGTGTATCCGTCTCTGGTTGTGCGAGGTGGGCCGTTTGAGTAGGCTTGCACGTACGCCTGATAGTAATGGGGTGCATAATGTTGTGCGTATGGATTAGCCAACGCCGATGTCAGTGCAGTGGTATCATACAAAGGAACCGTATAAGAGGGCAAGGGATGCCCGGCATTGTACGAGGACGAATGTTGGCCGTTCATCACAACTTGTCGAGCTCAGCCAAAACGCGTCCATCAATAGTCGGTGCACGTGATCTTTATACTTTCAACACTGTTTTAAAAACACCCAACAGAACTCGAGTCAATCATGGACGCATGTTGTATATCGTCGATGGAGCTAAAACACAGTGCATTGTAGTATGTCAAGCATGTCACAATATGTATCTTGGTCAGAGTTATCGTCGGGGGGACTAGGAGGCTGAAGCAAATCGGGAGTCAAGAACATCGAAGTGAAGAGAGGAGTTGGGCGTATTTTCGATGATAGGGGATGGGAAATGCACGAGGTTGAAGACAAATAACAAATGCGGCTCTTCAGAGCGCACGCGGCGACGAAGCGAAGCACACGTTTGAGGAAGTAACGCGTGGACAGCGGAGAGGACAAGAAGGCTAGGAGGATGAGGCATACGGGTCAATTTCGTGGGGCGTCGGATTAATCGTGCAAAGTTATGGGGAGGGATGTCTGGTAGAGCGGCGACATGTTGGATTACTCTTGGGAGTCCTGCTGTTGTTGTTCCCTGCCAATTCTCCTCTCTTTCTCGCTCTCTAATTGATTATAGAGTAGGAACAATGCCTTCTCGTTGGCTGCAGGGGTTCCGATGATAGTGAACATTCGTTCACCAGAATTATCATGTGGGGCCTTCGCAATGGATATCTTGGATCCAGAGAGTCGGCGGATCTCGGTAATTTTACTTCCATTACGCCCGATGATACATCCGACCATATCAGCAGGAATTAGAATGTTTTGCGTACGAAGGTTGGCCGGTGGTTGTGTCATCGAGGGTGAGTGAGGCGAGGGTGGAGACGAACCGCGGCGAGTAACATCACCGGCGGATCTGCGCGTGCTCAAGCCGCCAGAATAGCCATTTGTTGAACGTCTTGAACCAAGACGTTCCTCACCAACACCTGGGTGGAAAGGAACTGTCCCGGCACCCCTTTCCCAGTCTTCTAGCAAGCACTTTGCAATTTCTTCAATTGCACGACTGATGGCATCTGGGGAACCCTGAACTTCTACGATGCGTTCTGTTGACTGTGGGAGCATCTCTTTTGAGGCTACCATGCGAGCTCCAGAAACATCCTGGATGGCTTTAATTTTGAGGCCGTTGCGGCCGATTATCGTGCCCATCAGATTATGAGAGATGAGGAGACGGATAGAGGTGTGCGGAGATGATGAGGAGAGGGAAACAGGAGACGGGCTTGATGAGACGAGCTGGGTGATGATGAGGTTGTATGCCTGCAGGCGTAGAGAATTTATGAGTGAAGCTGGCGAGATAGAGAGGGGACGGATACCTTTGCAATTGCATCGACAGATCCGCCGACAGTGAGGACACGTTCGTGGACG
>JBBPNM010000265.1:0-12018 GCA_038090895.1 Boletus bicoloroides
ACCCTCGACTTACCTTACGCTCTTGCTCCGGAATGCTGGGTATATAATGATCAAGGCTGCGTGTCAATCACTCGCTGAAACCCCAGTTCAGGTTTAGCACATTCCAAACCAACCTGTTGACGATACCGTCGCAGGCGTTGGGGATTATTACCATGTTCATCATCACTCTTGTATCTGAATCGATCGGTGAACGTACAATAGTGGCGATGATGGAGGACTTGTGGACACTTCCATTCCTGGTGGTGCTGTATCTGCTGCCGTCGAGTGTGAGCTCCTGGATATATTTTGTATGCATCCCTTGTCGTCCCTCAGAAACGATATTGACAGTTAGTAGGGGGCGCTCACTGGGCTCCTCTCATACCCGTATGTCATTCTCGTCGTATGGTACGGTAACTGAAAGCGCTGATATCTCTCCTGTAGTTTTACCCACGCAATCCAAGTAAGCACTGCGATTAGTCGGGCATTGGAAGAAACCTAATATAACTGATAGGTCGGATGGTGCTCTCGAAACTCTGGTGCTGTAGCCAGCCGCACCGTCAATGCTTCCTTGTACAATATGTAAGTCAACGGTCCTTCCCCGTCCGCCCACTACTAGGTTTGTTGAGCACGACAAAATATAGGTGCCTGCAAGCAGGTAACATTATTGCAGCCCAAATATACGTGGCCAGCGATGCACCCAGATGTGCGATTACCCTCTTCTCAATATCCATAGCGAGATGTTCTCATATTTGTCTTTGCAATAGATGAACGAGGAAACCGAATTCTCATCATCATCTGTTCGGTCAACCTGCTTGTGCTATATCCAGGAACAAAGCTATACTACATCCGGCGAAACCGCCAGCGTGCTAAGATCTGGAATGCAATGACACCGGAAGTAAGTCCCCATAATACGATAAGATATGTGGCTGATTTGATTGTAGGAGAAAGCTCATTATCTGGAAACGACGAAAGACGTTGGGAACAGGAGGCTTGATTTCCGATTCGCACACTGAATTATCCAGGTTTTAGATTACCCAGTGCATGGACGGATTCGAATAAGTAGGCCCACAGCTGCATGTCCGGCTGGCAATCGCTGGAATAAATGATTTTGTTTGTTCCGTTCCAAGTATGGATTACGCGTCACAACGACCATGTTCAAGTTCTGTGGTCACAGCCGGTTTAAGTCCCTGCCACTGCCCATTAATGGCCACATCGTGGCGATATGATAATCTCGATAGCATCTCACTTCGCGAGCTTCCGTCCACCGTACGGCAGTATCTCTTTTTTTCTATCTTGACGTCTCCCTCGTTGATCCTCCGACTCCGACATGCCACCTAGTCAATCCGAGCCGTCAAACAGTCGGCCTCGAATGGCGCTGAAGTCTCTCACCTCAAAAGCTGCGAGGAAGCTCATGCCACTGCAGTCTGACTCGTCTGATAGTCGCTCTGCCAGCCAACATGATGGCAAGTCCAACTTGATACACGCGCTCATTTTTAGTTTCCTGATTCATGCATACTTTATTCTGCAGACTCGGACTCGGACACCTCCCAGAGACAATTAGATCATGGTATGCTTTCGTGGTATGAATTTATACTGACTCAAGGAACGCGGCTAGTTGTGAGACGCCCCCTCTTGGTTGCCAAAGGCGCGAGAAAAGTCAAGTTTGATGTTCGAGACGACCCGGACAGCGACGATGCCACTGTACGCGCAGAGCCATCTCAACATCGTGTTCAACAGAATCTGCCAGTCCATCCCGAGCTCTCTCCATCTCCTCCGACTGTCGACCGGGTGCAACAGAGTGGCAACAAGAAAGGTGAGTTCCCCACTTTTTTGCTCCTTAAACGATCCTGATGAGACTTGCTCTAGCCCGGAAATCACGTAGATCCGCTCCGAATTGTAAGTATCGACGATTACAGTTCAATATCGATACAAATCGCTGAGGTCGTTCAAGTGGACAACCCCCGTGACAAGCCCATGAAAAGTAGTACTCATGGTAATGATTTTCGTATAGCCAAAGTCAATGAATGGGGGACGAAATTCGCTCGAAAAGAGCGCAAGGAAAGCGGGAGGCGCTATGCACGCATATCAATTGGTTCAGCTAGTCAACGTGGGCCATCTCAAGGTTCCAGCATCTTCAACCAGAATAAACGGCGACGATGGTTTCTTCGCAGGGGAAGTATCGGATCTCGTGGGAGGCGCCGGACTCACAATCACGAGAATGAAACTGAGAGATACGACGAAGATCAACGGTGAGCCCTGTAGTCATGGATAAGGTGTCAGCTCTATAACCTTTGATAGGCCACCCGAACAGAGGGCTACCAAAGCTGTTCGCAGCTCCCAGCCTGCCATGAAGTCTCGCCCACGGGCTCCCTCACATGAGTTAGATATCGAGGGCGAACATGATGTCAACAATCCATTTCAGGATAGCGACGCTGTCTTGGATATATCCGCCAACGAATACCTGACTGACACATCGGAAAATAACGAGGAAGAGGTCCTTGAACACACAGAGCCATCTCAGACTCTTCTGGACAGGTTAGAGCGGCTCTCGTCGAGTGTCGTTCGACTTCACAAGATGAGACGACTTCCCTTCTTACGTCGTAATCTCTATCGCGGCTTCAAGCTTCATTGTCGAATGGTTGGCATTGACACTGATACTCGTCCACTTCCACGCACGTCGGTTCCTGTTGTCTACAGCTGCCCCCTTGCAAATAGTACCTCAAGTGAACCGGGGGGAATTCGTACTACGAATGCAAAGAGCTCGATGAAAGACTGGTTGTGTCCGCTGTGCAACTTACACAAGAAGTTTGACAATCCAGGAATGTTAGACAAGCACCTGGCGTGGGACCATTCAAGTGTCCAAGTGCTTTGGAATAATGTGCGTCCTGTTTATTTGCTCGAAGCTTTCATCTTATGTGTGATCAGCATTATACCATGCTCTCTTTGACCATCCCAGATTCCCAGCCAGAACCGTAGGCAATCTCACAAGAAATGGTCAAGGTCATTGCGTTAATTACTACTCGATAATGCAGTAACTCGGTCATAACGCGTCAAGCTTCAATTAGAGAATTGTCTACCTCGGAATTATCGTCTGATTCGAGACGGGTTGAAAGAAACAAGAACACAGATCTAGATCAGAAATATCTTGTTCGCACTTCCAATACACCGTCTGGCGTCGCAAGCGATTCCGGTTTTAATTCTGCCTCCACCATCCCAACAAGCGTGGAAGTGGAGGAAGATGTCAAACCAAAATACGACGCGTCCAGATACTCGAGCAGCACAGTTGCGGACGCACGGACCAGAAGTAGTTCAGTATCAGGACGTTTGGCCTCTCGGGCTCTGTCAGGAGCTGATGTACAAGATGGCCTCGGACCAGCAGCAATCCCTCCCTACTTACCAGAGACGGACGAAAGAGGTGATGTTTACTACTCCTGTCGTCCTGGTGGCCCGCGTCTATTTGATCTCATGAATACGCTGTCTCTGAAACCCTTCGGAGTGCTCAAGTGGGTGATAATTGATAGAGAGGAGGAGCTATTCGAATTAGACGACATTCTTGACGAGGACAAGGTAATGCAAGCACTCTGGTTTAGATGGATTTTCCTCAATCGGTAAGCACACTTTATACATGTACTGTACCAACGTCAAGACAAACAACTGTTCCAGGAATAGGTTTGTTGCGAATTACTTTGACGGAACCAAAGCCTTTGTCAAGGACAATTGGGACATGATAAAACAGGGTGCTGGGTTGTTGGCCTTGAGAACATGGCTATTGGTACGCTGTCGTGCAATCCAAGCCATGGTCATTCTGATGTGTTTTTCCGACTCTTGCAGGTCCTGCTTGTGAACAATTTCCTCCTTCCGACAGAGGTTGCCACGCTCATGCAGTATTACCAAGAGCTGGCAAACATACAACGATGGTAGGCAACGCGCGAACGAATGCGATATGCTTGCATGTTGCTCTTATTGTATATTTTTACCTTTCCTTACTCGATAAGATTTTGTGACAAGCAAGTCGTCAGCAGAGCGAGAGTATATTAACGGAGAGTCAGAGTTCCATGACTGTTTTCGGGGCGTAGCTGTCTCGCTACACCACTAATGGACAGGATGGGGTCAAACTTTCCGACCAATCCTCGTGGAAAAATTGAACCTTCGATGGATGCAAGCCACGATCTCCCATTCGGTACCTCCATGCTTCTCGGTTTCCATCGATTCCGGTCATCCTGAGAAACGGTGAGGGGAAGTATCACTGTCAGTGGTTCCATAGGGATGAGACACTCGTGTGAGCGTACGGACTGGCGTAAGATCTCCGGCAGGCCGTGGGAGCAGTAGGTCTGGGAGGCTACTGAGAATAGATATGACCATTCGATCAGGGGATCAGGAAAATAGCGGACTCACTGCGCTTTATGGCGGACTCCCTTCGGCATAACGTGCTTGTGATTGGCGCAGGTCCGCACAATGTTGCGTTTTGATGTTCCACGACGGATAATTCTCTGTAGGCATCATTGGCTTGACCACAGCCTTAAAACTCCAAGAAACTGGCCGCTATAATGTTACCATTATTGCAGAGACTTTCCCCACAGACCCAAGGACCATCCGCTACACGAGTCACTGGGCAGTGAGATCATTCCTCACTCTTATCATACTCTCACAATGTAACTCTCGTCCATCCATAGGGTGCTTATCATGTCAGTCATGCCGAAGACAACGAACAATGGCAGGGTATGGCCTCAGCGCTAGTGTCGACCCGCTCTCCGATGCTGTGCTTATCCCAATCATGATACAGAGATAGACAAAGAAACGTTTGATACAATGTGGGCTCATTCCGCGTTGGACCACCCAGCCTCGCACTGTTTCCACCGACACCGACAGACACTGTACGAAGTGACCGAAAGAACACACGTCAAATGGCTCGAGGATATGCCAGAGGTATAGTCACTTCATTCGATCCTGTCGACTACCTCACAGTTGTTCAAAATTCAACGTACATAGTTTCGGTACCTCTCCTCAGACGAGCTGATTTCTGGTGCTACACTCGGCTACACGTTCCGCACTGTCACGATAACCCCGCCACTGTATCTCTCGTATCTCGTCTCATGCTTCTCCGCAAATAATGGAACTCTAGTCCGCGCATCCCTTCAGCACATCAAACAGGTACTCGAGGAGGGCATTACTCCATTCGTTCATGTTCCCGTTGGTGCAAATCGCAACACAGGTGCTATGTTACGGAAGATTGACGCCTTATTCGTATGCACGGGGCTCGGATCGCGATCTCTTGGTGGCGTTGAAGACAATCGTGTTTACGCTCTCCGTGGTCAAACCGTCCTCTTACGCGCGCCATGGCTCCATTTCGGTAGGTCCTTTGAGAAGCAAGATGGGACGTACACATACGTGATGCCGAGGAAAAATGGGGATGTATGTTTTTCCATCGCTGCCGGAGAAACGAATCACTGACAATGGGACAAGGTTCTTATCGGTGGTACGAAGACACCTAACGACTGGTAGGCATCCACGCTACGACACGCATTGTACGTTCATCGAACCCTCCCAGGTCAGCCATTCCTCACCCAGATACGACGACCGACATCCTCCTTCGTGCCTTTGCTCTGGTACCGGAACTTGCGCCACCAAATGTCCTGAGCCCGACGGCTGATGACCTTCGCCCCCTCATAATAGACGTCGGATGTGGACTCCGTCCGGCACGCGAAGGTGGCATTCGCCTCGAGGTTGAATGGGTAGGTCTTGATAAACAAGGAAAGAAAGTGCCGGTCGTGTTCAATTATGGGTACGTCTGCGACAATACAACTTGCATGCGACGACAACAGAGCTCACATAATGCCGCCATGGATAGACACGCCGGGTACGGGTATATTTCATCGTGGGGATCAGCGAACGTTGCTGTCAGCCTTTTGGAAAAGGCAATTATTCCTAGCTGAACGAGGTTGGGGAAACGTAGCATTGCAAGGGATATCCGACTGGGTGAAGTGGTGTCAGGAATGACCGCGGGGTAATCATAGAAAGGACAGAGCGAATACTAACAACAAATATTGTGACTTACGAGTCAATGATACTTGCACTTGTCGGAGCACACAACCTGTTGTTCATAGTACAAGTTTGGTGTTCGACGTACAGTGTCTCGATGCATATCATCCCGCGCTGGATGAAGCGCAATAGCAGTGTGAGCCAAGTCAGGCTCATCGGTAGACGCTGGCGCCACCGCGGTGGTCAGACTCAGAGGCATAGTTAGTACCCGTCATCATTGCAAGCAGCCCATCACACATCATAAAAATTTTTTGAACTAGAACATGCCTGTATATGACCGTGCATAGTGGTATAAACCTTGTCATTCATGGTGTCCATAGTGATACCTGCTTGAGTATATACAGCCAGGTCTGGGAACTTAAATGGTCCGATGGAGGCTTGATTTATCTGTCAGACATATATTTGACCGTGCATGCTCGACCACGCCGGTAATGTTATGCACAATAATGCATTGCACCTGTTTGAATACAGCACAATAGTGACCTCTGGAATAATGATCTAGTTACGTCTGTGTCTTGATGCCCTCCTGGTGTGTCTGTGACCTCCAGAGGCCAAATCATGGTCATCCCCCCAAAGTTCGTCCACTGCACATTCCTTGAACTAGAGTACGTCGTACTCACCATTTTCATCATTCTGATCACGGCTTGTAGCAGACCGAGCAAGGATGAGACGGCAAAAAATCTACCGCTGTGATTCTCTCTGAACGTGTATCACATAATGCTGTCCTGTTTAGGTCAGCCGGTAGCAATAGTCCTTGTTTGGCCATGTTACGTTTCCGCAATTTTTGTGATGCGATCAACTCGCGATCGATTGAAGAAGTGTCTGGCACTACAATGTCAAACGACCGGAGGGAAATTATAGTCATCGGCGCAGGTACGCTCACCACCATACTATTTCACCCAGAAGAGGTACACTGTCGCTATTTGGAATAGCGACCCTAGCTCGTTGATAGAATATTGTCTTGCTTTTGGCATCGCTGCTCACTTATACGTTTGGAACAGGCGTCGTCGGTTTATCGACCGCCATCCGCGTTCAGGAGACAGGCAAGTACAACGTAACCATCGTTGCCGAGACATTTCCAACCGACCCCCGGACGATCCGGTATTCGAGCCATTGGGCTGTGAGTATCCTCCAACTGATCGTGAGTGATCGTGTCGTATTAATCAAATTTCCTGTACAGGGTGCACACCACGTCAGTCAGGCATTCGGAGATGCAAGACAGAAAGGTATGTTATCCTTCTCGAATCCTTTGTATTTACCATCGATTCTGTGGTTCTTCCCATCATAACACTCATGTTGATCATGCAGCACTGGACAAGGAAACATTTGAAACAATGTGGAAAGATTCGGACCCCGACAGAAGAGAGGCGGCAGCAGGACTTTTCTTTAGATACACCCAGACTGAATTCCGAGCGGATGGCATCGATCCTTCTCCGTGGCTGGAGTACATGCCTAACGTGAGCTCTTCGTTTTGCTTTGGAGCTGATTTTCATTATCGAACGATGACATCATGCAGTTCCGTACAGTGTCAGAACATGACCTCATCCCGGGCTCCACAGCTGGGTATACATTCACAACCGTCACCGTTAACACACCCGCGTACTTGAACTGGCTCCTTGCACGCTTTCTTTCTGGCGGAGGCTCTACAAAACGGGTGAACTTGCAGCATATTTCCCAGGTAATACTCAGCGAGGATCTATCTTGTATTTAAATCAGTACACTCAGACGCTGGATTGATGCATCTGTAGGTATTGGACAGCGCCACAACGAATCCGGTGGGGATCATCGCATGCCCTGGGATTGGTGCCCGCTTTCTTGGAGGTATCGAAGATAAGGATGTTTATCCTATCCGTGGACAAACTATCCTTCTACGTGCACCATGGATCAAGTATGGAAGGACGCTCAGTGGAGCGGATGGATCATATGTTTACATGATGCCACGATGCACAGGAGACGTGCGTCTTTGTCTTGTTTGTTCCGAACGAGGAAACGCTCAGCACATACCGGACAGGTCCTCATCGGTGGGATCAAGGTACCCAATGACTGGCAAGTTGTTCCATTGTATCGTGTATGCTTTACCGAGTATATTTGATGCTAGGTACCCAGTACCGCGTGCTACGGATCGAACATACGTCCTCACACATTTACTCGCACTCTGTCCTGATCTTGCATCTCCCTCTGTTCGCGCAAGCCGTGAACCGACGGTTGAGGACCTCGAGGCGCTCATCGTCGACGAAGGATGTGGGCTACGCCCGGGGAGAAAAGGAGGAATCAGACTCGAGGCTGGTTCTCTTGAACGAGGAGAAGGAGGGAAGATTCCGGTTGTCTATAACTATGGGTAAGTTATCGATCTGAATGGAAGGTCGAATGAGGTGGGTCCTGACCACAAGCCCGCGTGTAGTCATAGTGGAATGGGGTTCCAGTCCTCATGGGGATCAGCGAGCGTTGCGTTAGAGCTGCTTGAAGATGCTATTAACGAGGTAGAAAGGAAATAAGTGTATGAAACGGGTAGATACGGATAATCAAGAGAGGGGCTATTGTTGCAAAAAAAGGATGTTCCCACTGCCAGCCGAGCTGACGACAGACGCAGCTCGTCCAGTTACCACCACCACCACAATGAGAGTACTCAATTTGTTGCCTTTCGTCTTCCTCTCTACTGTCCTTGCGTCTTTTATTCCAGATGCACAGGTCGTTCTTGGTGATACCTTGTCTCCAATCCGCGACGCGGTTAGTGGACTACCCAGTCCGCTCCGGTCCGGGATGAAGGAGGCTGGTGCGAAAATTCACAAATGGGTAGATGGCGGAAAGACCTTTGTGCAAGAGCACGGCTTGATGTGTGAGTCTCTGAACGGTCAAACGCGGCGGGTGGGCTGACGGAACACGCACCACTCAGACGAGCTCGTCCAGCACTCACGCTTTTCCGACTATCAGCTAAGAGTCACGGAGCCTACGCTCTGTGATCCGTCCGTCAAGCAGTACTCCGGGTACCTCGACATTACCGACGACAAACACCTGTTCTTCTGGTCCGTTTCATCCTACCCTGCATTCCGCGGTCCATCTAATGAGGTCGTCGCATAATTTCCCAGGTTCTTTGAGGCCCGTAACTCGCCAGAGGATGCGCCTCTGGTCATGTGGCTTAACGGTGGTCCTGGTTGCAGCTCCTCCACAGGTCTTCTATTCGAGCTTGGCCCCTGCCGCGTCGCCGACAACGGTACCAGCACGACTCCGAACCCCCACAGCTGGAACACGAACGCTAATATTATATTCCTGGACCAGCCCGTCGACGTGGGCTACTCCTACGTCGAGGACGGGAGTACCGTCAACACCAGCCCAGTCGCGGGCGAGGACGTGTATGCGTTCCTAGAACTCTTCCTTTCCCGTTTCCCCGAGTATGCGTCCCTGCCATTTCATCTCGCAGCTGAGAGTTACGGTGGCACGTACGCGCCGAACATCGCGAGCGTGATATACAACGAGAACAAGAAGGCTCCTTTGACAACATCGCCCGATGCTGCCAGCGCGCTTGTTAGAATCAACCTCGCATCTGTCATGCTTGGTAATGGGATGACCGACAACTATATCCAGATGGCCTCGATACCTGACTACCTCTGTGAGGGACCATACCCTATCTATGATGACCCCGAAGGACCACAGTGCCAGGCCCTCAGGACAAAGGTACCCACATGCCAGACACTTACAAAAGCTTGCTATGATTATAATTCTCGCTTGGTCTGCGTTCCTGCAGCTCTGTACTGCAACACCCAGCTGTATGGTCCTATCCAACGTGGGTTCGACTTCAAATCCTGTGTCCGTCACTTTGAACCCGGTTTTTTCTCCCTTTATAGAGTCTGGCTTGAACCCTTACGATGCACGCCGTTCTTGTGACCCCACGACGGATGGTCCCCTCTGCTATCAAGAAATGAGCTGGATTGAGACCTACATGAATCAACCCGATGTCAAAGCTGCGCTGGGCGCGAACCCTCAGCGGAACTTTGAATCTTGCAACATGGATATTAATCGGGCGTTTATGCTTCAAGGGGATTCGATGCACAACACCCCCGCTTTGTTGCCCCCATTGATCAACGATGGAGTGAGGTTGTTGGTCTATGCCGGGAACGCTGGTGAGTGGATAACTCCATTTTGTATATGGTGTTCTAGATAGTAGACAGTGAACTGACGTTTCATGTTGACAGATATGATGTGTAACTACATTGTAAGTGCCGGACGTAAGGGGAATGGTTACATGTTGACTCTCTCGCAGGGTAATGAACGTTGGCTCGAAGTTCTCGAAAGTGATTTCCTCGACGAATTTACGACTGCACCAACGGAGCAGTGGATAACATTGCAATCCGGCAAAGTTGCGGGTACCGTACGCAGTGCAAGCGGAGGTGGCTCAGGTGCAGGTAATGTCACCTTCGTCACGATCCACGAAGCTGGGTCAGTGTTTCGGTTGCGTATTCTACGAATGCAGACTGATAACTTCATCTCGTCTTGCAGCCACATGGTGCCGTTCGACCAGCCGGAAGCTGCTCTGGTGAGTTGTCTGCACGGTGGTCATCCTCCCAAGAGCGTTCTTACTAAATTTGTGTTTCCGCAGGACATGTTTACGAGATGGATCACTGATACTCCTCTGGCATAAGTAATGCTGTATCCGGCTATTTTTTCCCCAGTCCGTTCATCATAGACGTCTCGAGGAGATGACATGTGTCGTATTTATGGGAAATCGGTTGGCTACTAGGCCTGTATGTGCATTGTGGGTGGCAGACATCGTGCTGGACAATCTATTCGAGATTTTAGGTCTCAGATGCAACCGAGCTTGTGAAGTAACTTTGGACCCACACGCTCTTCATGTGAGGAGTTCTTGCTTCCACCGAGGACATTTATTGCGCTATCGTTTGCGAGTCACCGAATTTTAGGTCTGAGCTGGCATGGACGGTGATGTTTCCGGCCCGGTCACTAATACCGAGCTGTCCAGCGAGCAGCTCGTGAACAATTGATCAAGCGCTCAATGTTCAACCCTCGTCGCAGTGATCGGCCCACTCGCAGCTCCCATGCTGATCCTGAATACGTCGTGGAAAAAAGATTGGTAGACCCGGGGAGATGGTATCAGAAACTCGCAAGTACCAGTACACTGGTACATCATTGCGGATCCGGATGGTGCACCCGGGAAGTTGTCAGTCGACAAACGTTGTACTAGATACGTCGATCCTGTGTTGCTATTCGCCGATCTCACTCATTTTTCAGCACTAGTTACGCCCGCTTCCCAACGGTTCGGGAATGGAGCTGCTCTGTGCGCGCATGCGAACATCCCGGCCACCCCCCCAGGCTGGGCTCCCGAGGGGTAGTAGACAAATGGACCGCTCAAGTCCTTTTGAAACACGTCTCTATTTATCAACCAGGCACAGCCGTTGGCAACACAGTCGCAGCGCACCACTCGTGTCCTTGCTGGCTGGACGTTCTAATCCCTTTCAGCGTCCATTTAAGTAAATCTGGTATACTAGTGTGCATCTGCTCGTTACCGGCGTCGACCTTGAGTCACGGTACGGTGAGACGGACCGTGAAACTCACCTCGTCGGCATACTCTGGTGGATTGCATTCGATAACAGCCACTTGAAGGCCGGGGGCACAAAGAATTTTAGACAGACGAAATGACATAAAATTATTTACACAAGGAAACAAAGATAGGAGAACGAAAGGGAGATATGAGTTTTTCCTGCAAGTACAAGACAACTAATGGCCGCCATCCACGAAATATACGTGTACAAAAGGACCAAAACACGCAATCAAGGGGACAAGGCAGCTCGGGGAGGCGTCTCACTGACGAGCGCGAACAAGCGCTGCACTCAGTGGTAGTTCGACGTGACACCAGGGCAGAGTGTCAGGGTGATATCGGTGTTGGGGCAAGTGTAGTCAACAAGATCAGCAGGCGTGTATCCGTCTGTGGGCGGGCAAGGAGAGACGTCCATGAATACCCATACTCAAACCAACTAGAGACATGACTTA
>JBBPNM010000266.1:0-12005 GCA_038090895.1 Boletus bicoloroides
GGCGTATGTACCAGGATTGGCTGAGGCATTTAGGCGCAGGGCGTTCAGAACTGGCAAGGCACCCCTTGAAATTCGGGTCGGGGGTCCACATGAGCCGAAAGGACGGAGGGACACGTCTCCTTGGACAGCGGGCTTGCTGTGCTGGAGAGCACCGCGCGCTGTTCCCCCCTGTCGATCCACCTAGACAAAATGGGAATGGCATGAGCGGCGGCGGAGGAAAAGTTGACGACAGTTGGCATGACTTGGATTGAATAGCGCCCGCCATGACCCTCCATAGCTATGAACCATGCTCCCACACACCCTTTTTTTTGGACCGTTGGATTTGCTCCTTTCAGAAACGAATGGGAGTGCCAACCGGGGGTTTGATAAGATATGAATGGGGATGCTCGTCCGTGCGAACAAACCCACCACCCCCTTGGTGCGTATGTAGTATGAATGACCCAACCAACACGCCGGACGTGATCGTATCTTCTTGAAGCCATCCGATCGCGTCGTCAAAGTGGGAATAACAATATCATAGCCGACGGGGATGGGTTGAATTGCCATCATGAACCAGATGGACTTATCGACAACCTCAGTGATTGCGCAGGTCGCAGTAACCCATAAAGGCAGTCCTTGTCCTTGTACTGCGACAGGCACAGCACGTTGTCTCGAGCACGGACGGTGGCGGGGAAATACCATCTATGCTGTACTTGGGGCTGTGAAACCGGGGATTGGCGAGCGAACATTTGGGCGTGACTCAACGGAGCCGATCCAACCGCATCGCAAGGAGGCCGACTTGACCGGCATATTATTGATGGACAACATCAATGCCGGCTTGACCAGACAAAGCAAGATGACACAATCCGGAGCGGTTAATAACCGAGCCTGAAACGCACACAAGCGATGTGAAGCGGGGTAATAGTTATTTCATTCGACTTGTCGTATTAGTTTACTAGATGCGAAAGAATGTGTGGTATATGTCAAAAAATATAGCGACACCACAGGTTCTTTGAATTGAAAAGTAGAAAGTAGAAAAAAAAAACATGACTATGCAACGACTTGGGTCACTGGATAATAAGGATGATGTGAAGAACGATGGTGTGGCTTGTGCGAGGGTGCAGAAGCTTGTCGATGAGAATGAGAATGAGACATGGGAAGAGGGAAAGCCCGGATGATATCCATGGTGGATGCGACGGACTGCGATGGTTTTGACGGCATTTGTATCACTTGGGTGGTAGTTTCATCCATATTCTCATGGGACACTTTGGGTTGGGTACCATGAGCAGGATCGACAAGGGTTTCTGGTGTGCGTGGCTCAGGGGAACTTCCAGATGAGGACGATTTAGGACTGGAAGGATCCAAGTCTGGGCAAGCGGCGTGGGTTGCGGGCTGATAATGGGTGCGGGTGTGGGGATCCGCGTGGCGGCGATGGATGTGAGAAGGCAAAGCGACCGCAGAAAGGGCATCATGGTGGCTGAGAATCTCGTCTTCGGTGACTGAGAGCTCAAAGTCGAGGACGTCCAGGAACTCGCGTTCAATGCGGCCGACATCGCGCTTGCCAAACACACCGGTACAGAGCGCCCAGTGTACATTTTTGAGAGTGGAATCGTTGAGATACTGGAAATGAGACATGATGAGAAACTATGACATGGGAAGCGAAAAAAAAAGGCAATGTACCTTGCTCGCAACCATTATGGCGCCGAGAAATACACGCTCGCACGCCCATTCCTCAAGGGCGATTTGAAGATGAGGCTTAGCTCTATTGATGTAGACGAGCGAAACAAGGATGGTTGAGATAGTGACCTCTGCACGGGTGAGGACATCGTGGACAAAGGCGACGAATGAGGCATGTTCAGAGCGGCGCGAATGAGCGCGGCCGCGACGTGATGAGGAAGGACGACCCATGGCATAATCAACGGTATCCACGACAGAGTCGACGACATATTCTGAAAAGGGGTTGAGTTGGTGTGAATGTAAGACAAGTAGAGAGGACATACCGAGGACTTGTCTGGAGAGTTTGATGTTCAGGAGCTCGAGGAGAGCAGGGGAGTGAAGAGCCGGGTCTACGAGGCTGGCGTGGTGTATGGGGGAGCGAGCCATTGCGGTGGAGAGGAAGAGAACTGGGCATGAGTGGAGGGAGGAGGATGTGTTATATAAAGGGGGGCACGGGTGAGCCAAAGGGCCGAATCGGAAGATGACGAAAGAGGAAAGAGGTGAAGGATTAGCAATGGAGAGCCGAGCAAGGGGAACAATCGAATCATTTCCCTCGAACCAGCTTACCTCATTACGGCTAACCATAACCATATATAGTATACTCGGCACGGCAAGTGCGGCAGATATTTCCCTCGGCACCCATTGTCTGACGCAGTCCGTAGCACACACTTTCACGGCCCGAAGAGGATGAGTGTACATGACTCCTTCTGACGACTAGTCTGACTAAGCTACGGCATCGCGTCGGCGTTCGATGACTGTCAGATGACAAAAACTCAGACAATTCAACAATATATCCTTTACTACGGATTAATTGAGGGTATTCGTGTAACAAGGGATGACCAATGTCATTTAAGCTGCCGTCCCCGTCCCCGTACCTGCTCCTGATGCGCTTCCACCCGTCTTACTTGCCCGATTCTTGCTGCCTTTTGGCCGTCCCCTTGGGCGCTTCGTCGTGCCAGATACTGCTTCTTGGCTCACATCACTCGCACTCCGTTTCTCACCGTTGACCCGGCGATCGCGCAAGTACCTATAAAGATATGTTGCCGAGACAGTGCTGTCAGCACACGTTCCATCAAAGAAAGGAAATCCGGTATAAGAATAGTCGGCTCGAATGGGCTTCTTCTTCCGCCAGCAAGTCATCCATATGTAACACGTGTCCAAACCCAGTGATTCACATACCAACACACGCACCCCAAAGCGCCATCCAAAGAAACACCGTCGCCGTCTAGCGTGGAAATCGTTTACTCACTGGGACGTCTTCTCATCCAATGTAGCTTGTAATGGCGGTAGTGCCGGTTGTCCAAGCTCTTGACGCAACCGGTCCACTTCCGTCTTGGCTGCCGCATATTCTCCATCTTGTAAAGCAGCGATCTGCTGACGAAGCTCCGCACATCTTCGGTCCGGCTTTCAGTACCCGATGTTAATAACCGAGTAGGAAATGCATGCATACTCTCGCGAAATAGATGCTTCAAGCAGGTCAGCCTAGATAATCGTAAGACCTTGTTTGCCTCATATGTCACATTTGACCATCCACCTTGTCGCGGTCTGAATTTATCTGTTAGCCGAAAAAGATGCATCGTATCAATAGCAACACTCGTTGCAAACAAAGCAACTCGAACCTCTGCGAGAGCATTGAGTAATCGCGTTCGTTCGCTGTCAAGTCTACATCATAAGAATGGATCAGAACATTGCGTGATGGGAACCCATGGAGATGAAACGCATCATGATAATTGATCATTCATATCACACGTACTTGTTTTTCTGTTCTCTGATATCCTGGATGGCTTTATCCTTTTGTTCTAAACTCGCGTGTGCGGACACGATGTGCGCCGTATGGAGCTGCAGGGTCAAGGAGTGCTTCCTAAAAGATAACGCAGCCGAACGAAGTCAGACTAGTCATGATGGGACGACTTTTGAGTCGAAAAGAAGGATCCTCGTGGGTGGAAGGCGGGATGTCTCTGTAAACGTACTTGAGCTCGGCGGTTCTCGCGAGTTGGACGAGTTCGTGTGCCCAATCGCCAGTCGCGACAAGCGGGGGCGGCTTTTGGTGCGAAGGAGGTGTCGTCGTTGTAGCCTGTGGGGCAATTGTGCTTGGGCCCGCAGAGAGGGACCCCATCAACGGGGTATGTCCATAGTCAGGGGGTGCAGTCGCAGAAAACTGCTGATACATTGATACAGTGAAGAAGATTGGAAAATACGCAGACGGGGAATAAGGTTCCAGGGGTCTTTGCGCCCATTCGACCGTTGTTTCGCTGTGACGGCGGCAGGACTCCGTGCACTGCAAAGATGTTTGTACTTGTTAGGATCCAAGGGGGATGCGATATTCATTGCACAGTTCTTATCGTCACTACATCCATTACCTCCATCAAAAAAAATGAGCATCCTAAGACCGTTCATGGCGACAGACATGTTCAAATTCAACAACATGTAAGTTTGGATTTCGTGTCTTCCGGAACACGCTCAGCCCACACCCAGCAACTTGGACGTCTGGACGGAGACCGTGTGTGACAATGCCGTACATTCTATCCACACCACTGATACCTCACCTCTAGTATGGTGTCAGCTTTTACTTGTCCTATCTCTCGCGATGGCCTGATTTGTGCTGCGTTCAAGAGGCACCCAGCGGACGTATGATGGGCTACAGTACGAGCTTCATCTACGAGTTATGCCTCATCGATCGCACAAACACCGTTTTCGTACAGTACTTGGAAAGGCCGAAGGCTCGTCAGCTGAGTGGCATGGTCACATCACCGCACTGACCGTCGCCCCCGAGTATCGTCGCCTCTCCCTCGCACGCAGCATGGTCAATCGTCTAGAACTCGTTTCCGACGAACATTACAAGGGATTCTTTGTTGATCTTTACGTGCGCTGTAACAACGCACTCGCAATAAACATGTACGAGGGATTTGGGTATAGTGTGTATCGCAGAGTGAGAGAGTACTATGGCGCACTGGCTGTCGGTAAAGGTGGAAAAGACGAGGAGGATGCATTCGGTGAGCCTGGATCCACGCCTTCACCTGCGGCACTTACTCAACTTTGGCAGACATGCGTAAGCCTCTTTCAAGAGATCCTCTCAGACGTTCGGTGCGAAGCAATGGCCGTGAGGTGATTGTTGATGCAAGCTCCGTATCATAACCTTTGGTCTTTCATGTGTACGCGGTCCTGAATCGATTAACACTCTTATCACACGTTGCTTTAATCGACCACAATACATTCCGACACCTATATACTCAACGGAGGTGGATCATCAGGGCCAAGAGCAGCAAGCTCCTCCTCGTAAAAGTTCATCAGGGTAACTTCGTTGGAACAAAAATCGTAAAGTTTGGATCGAATTTCATCAGCGGCAGCCGCAGGCCTGTCTCTGCTCTTCATCGCCGTTCCCATGCGGCCAGCACCCATGAGGCGGTTCGTCAAAAAGAGGAACCCCTGTGAACCCCCCAATACCTGCACGAACGCAACTCCTGATCGGTGAACAAACTGCGAGTGTTTGAACGGAGCTCGCCGATAGGAGTAAACCACGTCCACATCTTTGGGGTACATATTCATCGCTTCGACATCGATGATGAACCCAAATCGCCTCAAAAGTGCATATTCAAAATAGTGCGTTGATTGCGAGCATTCCGAGATTCTCTTTTCCAGGTCAGGCACAATCGGTGGGGGGATGGCTAGGCGTAACGGGAAGCATGATTGGAACGCGTTACGATCCCGGACGTCGCTGATTTCGGTCACGTACGCCTCCACGAGCTTGAGTCCATATCTCTCAATGGCCCTGCTCCATTGGCGAAGTGTGTCCTCGATGCACCGAGCGGTGGATCCAATCCACTGAAGCTCGAAATGGAAGACTGTCCCCGGGTTCTGTATGATGTCATGGTGCAAGATAACAGACTCCGCCTGGTCACTTTTCTGTGCAGCATGATCCGTGTCAGAACCAAGTGGGCGAGCTCAAAGGAGTCAAGACCCACTTTGCCGGGGTCGACGTCAATAATCATGCTCTGCGTAAGGATCATACGTTTCCTCGTCCGCTTCGGGCTGACCCCACTTGCCTTGCCTTGACTAGACGGGTAGTAACTTCGTCCAATCAGGCCATCCTCGAACTGTGTGTGGCGACTGGCTTTGAACCACCCTCTGGAAGGTGTGCTCACTGTCACGTACTCCCCAGTGAGCTGATAAAAGTAATGGCTAAAACGCATTGGTTGCCAAATTTAAACACCACAGTAATATCACTCACCCGTCCAAAAAACCGTGGCGACCGGTGCAGTGTGTAAAGAGACCTTGCTCGAGTAGCTTCGCACCCCACTCCGTCCCTTGTTCTCTCGAGGAGACATCCCTGAATTCCCGGACAAGCCAGGATACGAAATCGAATCCCGTGAACGAGTCTGGATATTTCTTTCGATGCCATCGATGGAGTTTGATAGGTACACCATCGTCATCGCGCATCGTCTTGGCAATGGCAGAGAGAGACATGTCCATAATTTCCCGCTCGCTCTTCATCTTCTTTTTGAGTGGACCAGCAGCATGTATCTCGTCAAGTTGCGACATGAGGGATTCGTCCAGGACAGAATAGGCGGGACCTAACGTCGTGGGCAGAAACCTGGCAGGAGGTAACTGTTGACCGCGTTCATCTGGTGGCTGCCAGCGCGCCTTGGTGAATATCTCTGCGAGTTTATCCATACCCATCAGTCGAATCTCTTCCTCGTTCAATTTCTCCCCACTGGGCCCACTCGTCATCTCAGGTGGATCGGCTGACGGAATAATAACAAATCTGGTGCGCCAATAACGCAAGGACTCGTTGAACTGGTGTTCATACCCTGCAACTAGCATGTCCAGTCTATCATAGGTTGAGTTGAGCGTATCTTGTTGGGGATGGCTTGCTTACCTATTCCACCCATAGTTCTCTAGTCCATGTGACACGAACTTGGTCTTTAGTTCTGTGTAACCGACACCCAGCTTTGGCCAAATCAAGCATTCGTAGTCAAACGGTTGCGTTGGAGGCATCCTCCGGACGTATCGACGGACCTGGATCGCTTCCCCAGTATAAGATATCAAGTGTATTTCGTTACTCATACTCAGGTATACGGGCTCCTTGGTAGAGTTCAAGACTTCGGCTGCGCCGTCCGGTTTTGGCGCGGTATCTTCTTCGCCCATGAACGATTTAGGGCGCTGTAAAGTCGATTTTTCGTCTGATGAATTTTGGGAACGAAGAACGAATTGAAAGCCTTGGGCAAGCCGGACGGCGACCATGCCTCGCATCACAACCAGTGCCCAAGCACGACGGACTTCATCGACCGTGCCTTGCACATTCGGCGGCTTCACCAAGAACGAACGCATTTCTGTGGGATCCACGACAAAGTCGTACGAGAAAACATCATACGAAGACTCCAATTCTGCATTGCTAGGGAAGTGCTCCACGGTAAGCGGGAGGCAAGAAGGTGTGACCATTGATTTCCACTTGACCTCATGTTTGTATATCGGGGTGGGGAAGATATGCTCCCAGCGGCGGGCGAGCGAAGATTGTGTGTACGATACCGCAAACTGGGGACGCGAAGGATTCGTCCGGGAGCTTGACTGTGGCGAAGAGGATGACAGCGGTATGTTCAACGTTGTGAGAGTGGTGCTACGACGCTTCCCGAATGTCGGTTCATCACGCGGTGGTGTACTCAGGGGTGAGTATCGCGACATAGAGCCACGATGAGGATTTGCTATCGGCGGTTCCTCTTCGTACGTGCGGCTCAGAGTCGTCCTGCCCGAGGCCGTCTGGATGATAGCCATGGGTTGGGGTGAACGTGAAATGGATGCAGATGGTGTCACTGGTCTATTAGGAGTGATGGGAACGCGAACAGATGGGGTAGGTGTTGTTGGGGTGGTGTTATATATTGGAAAGTTCGGTGATGGCTGTGGCTCAGCTACCAAGTTATTTCGGAAGGGATTGTAGAGCCAGGAAGGGGCAAGCTTCGCGAGCCGTGAAGTTGTGGGAGTTGGTGTGACATCGTCGGGTGCCGCAACGGTTGAAACGGTAGTAGAGACGGAGCGTCCGGACCTCATGGAAGATTGAGAGGGAGAAGTACTCAATCCAGTGACAGAAGGTACTGGACCATCCTCGTTACCTTCGGGCGGAAGTTCCATGATGATTCGACGCGGGCTCTCTTCGATCGGCGTGATACGTGCAGAAGCAATGGAGGTGCGGTGCGAATTCATACCACGCCTTTCGGTGATCGTAGATGAACGATAAGACGAAGGGACCACTGTGCTGCTTGTACTTGATGCAAACGAAGTCCGAGTGCTACCCACGGGCCTGTTTTCCTTCTTGGACCCAAAGAGGTCCAAGTCTGCCTGCTCGGCCTCAGCCGCGGATGGAGCCCTGTCCTCACTGTGTGAATTTCGGGGGGTGACTGACATGTCTCGGAATTCGGGCAAGAAAGGGACTTCAATAGTCGAAAGGACATCATGTTCCAACAGCCCGAGCATCTGTATTTCATGCATTTTAGCCCTTGCGACGAACCTAACACAATTCAGACGTTAGTTTGGCTCTTCAAGAAAATTTGATGAAACTGACCTGTCCCTCCGAAAGGGCAGGTCCATTTGCTTGTCCCAGAATGTCACGCCAATCCAGAATGGCTCCCACCAAAAAGTCACCTTCTGCCGTGTAGTCGCATCACTGGGCATCTCATCGCCACCCCATAGCGGATCCAAGTCACGAACACTGTTTGTTGCGTCTCTGTCAAACTTGGGCTCGTACCCTTGAAAGCTGAAGATAGGACTCTGATGTAACGGAGCTTTTGCAAGAGAGATAAGGTCGAGTCCGAAACCTTGATCCAGCATTCTGGTCGTCGTCAGGCGTAGGAGCTGTTTGGACACGCGAAAGTATCCAGTTCCTGGTGTTATGATTATTGTCGAGACACCGGTCGACGACAAAGAACGGTCAATGTAATGGGTCTCGTTGGGATTGAGACCTAGGTTAAGCGCCTCGAGAATAGGGCCATCGTGAGCATATGATATTTGTCCAACCAGACGCGCTTGGTCAGGTTTGGTAGACTCCATGGAAGCTTGGTGATAGTGGTGCGCTAGGAGAATATCACGTTGAAAGGCCCAAAAGGAATCCTTGAGGAGAAACAAGGTTGGTTTCCAGTCATTGATGACTTCCAGGTCTGTGATGATCTTGAAGAAATCCTTGTACCATCTTCCGTCCTCGTCGCGACGCAAAGGTCCCGCAGCATACTCCAGTTCTGTTGTATCGTAATGAACTCTAGAAATCAACACGATCGTGACACTGTGATTTGTACCCGCTTCTCGCCATTTTGAAAACAGCGTCGGGAGGAAAGAATGGACGATTTTTTCATAAAAACGCTCGCCGTCCCCAGCGAATTGCCAGAGCTCACGACAAACTTGGATGAATATCGTGACCTTGGCTGACAAGGACCTAAAAATCATCTTGGTGCTTGGGGTCACATAACCTGAGGAGACCTGGCGCGGGAAATGTCAGATGAACAAAGGTGTGGTTGCGAAAGCGCTGTCAAACATACCTGCTGACATTTGACATGAATGCTCTGAACTTTTGCCGCGATCACGCCAATGAAGGAAATATCTTGATCAACAAAAACACATTGACCGACAAGGTGTTTACCGAGCCTCCACATCTCGTTACGGCCCAGGTACTGATCAGCAAAAGAGAACTCGACATAGTCAGCCGAATGGCTATCCTTGTCTACCTGGACATTTGTGTGAGTAAACGATAGAGATGCAGTGCGATCTTGTGTACCTTGGTCACCGTGACTTCGGTGTTGTTTTTCATGGCAAATGCATCGGCAACGTTTCTGGGTAAAGATATCTGAAATAATCGGGGATGAGCCGGGGCAGATGCGGTGAATTGAGGGGGATTTGCCTGAAGGGTTGGTTTTGGGCAACCTTCATCCTTGGGCACAATAAAAAGGTAGCCAGAGGTGTTTTCGGACTGGGTTACGCGTAGCAAGTCTCCTTCTGCAACCCCGGGCCACCATGATTGATTGAAGATGACCTTTGATGACTCCTTTGGGTCGTGGACCCAAGTGTTGAGAACCTTGGAGTCACCTAGCTTCAACGGAGCGCCAGGTGTACTAGGGGGCATCCTGGCGAGAGACTGGGCGGTGTTGGATCGCTTTCGACCATACTGAAGAACAGGCTGAGATTGGGAATCGGGACGAACCGTGCTCATCACACGGACGTTGATCTATCAATGGCGCCCGCGTCGTCGGAAGCAATACTCATGCGATTTGTCACATTTGACTAGACTTTTTTTTTTTTCCTCCACTGCCGTTCTACCCTGCCACGCTGGGCGGTGCAAAGTTTTTCGAGTTCGTTGCTTCACATTCATTCGATATCACTCTCTTTTTCGCATTTTGGCACTCGCCAATGTCACAGAACGGAACCGAATTCTCTGACGTCCACGAAATCCACCAAGTCAAAGTTGCCACATCATCCCTCGGCTCCAACTCTTCCATTGGCACTGGTTCACCCACGTTGCTGAATCCTGAATCACTGGATGTCCGCTCATCCCTGGGTTCCTCTCATGGTACTCCTACCGTGAAGTTTGCACCGCTTCCGCAGATCGATCCCAGTAGGAAGCGGTCCTTGGCACCTCTCGGTGTATCCGCACGTTCGCGCCGCAGACGAGTTATTCAGCAGGAAGCTGAATCATTGTTATGGTGCACAGATCCTGACGTGCCGGAGGAGAATATGGAGGATCCCCTCATCACGTTTGCAAAGTTTGTAAAGAAGACGGGCAAGACGCTGTGGCGGAGAGTGAGGAAGGGTAGCAAAGCTGTTGTTCCACAGGAGAATGTGCCTTATCCTGCCGAGCCTGTTCTGGACATCAAATCCACTGTCCACCCAGGTGGTATAATGGTACCAGGGGAGAAGGGTGAACGCGTGTCAAAGGCTGTGGGTGGGGAGAATAAGCGAGAGCGTCGAGCCTCTTGGTCGCCGTCGGACTCAAAGCGCAGGACGCTCAGCCTGGGTGAGGTGAAGCGAAGGAGCACAAGTGACTTGGCCCGCCTTCGAGTGCACGCGGTTATGTAGTTGCTCTCCCTTTTTATCTTGGTCATTTTTCCTGTTGGATGGTTCGCAATGCGTAGATATGTGCTACGTTCCTTTGACGCATTACGGCAAATAAAAACTCGATTGCGGTGCTAATGAACACGCTTTGTCGGACTACTTTCACCTTGTCTTGTCATTTCTTTCCTTTCTTTTTCCTTCTCTCATTTCCTTCCTTCTTTCATCTCCCCTTCAATTCACGTCTCATTGCATCCGTCCTGATATCCCTCCTCACCGGTTGCAGGTCTATCTTGGCATGTCTTGTACCCCAACTCCTACAGCGACCCAGTATGCCATGGTCACATCGTTTACCCCGTCAACCTCGTACTCTCAGAGTGCAGCAAACACTCAGCCTCAAATGACCACCGTCGTGCAGCAGTCATGTGTTGCTTCAGGCACAGTCAGTGGGTCATCCGTCGGGTGTATATCAAGTGCACCAGTCACGGAGGTCAATACCGTTGGAGGTGAGTACCCTTGCATTCACCCTTCCTCTCCTATCCATTCCATTTGTGTCCATGCCGTCGTGAGACCGTGACGCACTTCGGTCGCTCTAGTGCACCTAGAATGGATCTGACAAGCGTTGATCGTGGACGCTGATCATATTTGCTAGGTGGTGGCCAAGCAGCACAAGTACCGATCGTCGTAACCGTCCCAGTCACAGAATCACAGCCTACTCAGACCTTGTTTGCTCCATGCACTAGTGGAGGGAGCTCATCTGTGTCGCCATCATCTACGCAGTCCCACACAGATACCCCATTGACTACGTCTGTCCTTGTTCAAAGTATTCCCCCACCCTCTACAGTAGTTGAGGCATCCTCGACCACGCTTGCAGATGGCTCGGTCGTACAAACGGTCGTCACGGTGGTTACGACGCTACCCCCCACCTCCGTCTACTTACCTACTTCTCTTGCCAACCCTACCTTGCAAAGTAATGCTTCACAAGGGTCAGGGACGAATGTTGCGCCTATAGTGGGAGGTGTTCTCGGCGGGTTCCTTGGGCTGGTAGCAATTGTAGGAACCCTCTGGTGGTTATGGTAAAACCTTGGTGCTTTGTATTTCGAGTATTTACTGACGATATCTCATAGTCGCAGGCGTCGATCATGGGATGACATCTTTGAGAAGGAGGATCTCCAGAATGGCGACGCTTGGGAGCCACCTGTACACCGTGAACGCAACAGTCGCAGACTCGGTTCGAGTGCCGAGCCCAGGCCTTACCAATACGGACTTGTTGGTCACGTTATCCC